>JANHGB010061588.1:0-66166 GCA_026283785.1 Coracopsis vasa
TTGGTGATTCGGTTTCTAAAAAAAAGGATTGTAAATAAACCCTAACTGATTTCTCTATAGGATTCGGGTGGACCTGAGAGGATGGTAGAAGGGTAGGGAAAGTTTGATTGACTCCAGAGCATTCTTACAGAGTCAGAAGAGCATCCAGTTTTGCCTGTTCTCATTCTGTTGATTGTTAATTATAGCTTGTAGTAATGTTATTCATCTGGATAAACATGAGATATTTTTGTGCGGCAACACATTGTGTCTTGATGCTTTTAGCACTTGCAGTGTAGAAGGTGAATTACAGCCTCCTTTGTCTCACTGATTCTCAGGTGTAGCCAGAAGAGGTTACGAAGAAGTCAGTATTTGTGCAGACTAACTTATCGCCAGTAGACATCAGTAATTTTTTGAATGGTGACAAATTAAAAGCTTGAATAACTTGAAAGAAGTGCATTTAGTAACATTAATGGGATCTATCTAAGGTATCATAAGAAATAATACAAATTTGGTTGCAAAAAACCAATGACCTTTCTGTGGAATGGCAAATGGCTGGTGATAACTTTCATTTGAAGGCCTGGAGTACAGACAAGCTGCTCAGAAAGCAGAGATCTTGGCTGGCAGAAGACAGCACAGATTTCCTTCTCATCTGGGAGCTAGCCAACATTCTGCTTTTCATATAGACCTGCCAAAACTGAGCCAAAAGAGCCTAAATGTGAGGAGAATAAGCTAAGGTGTGAACAATTGCTTCTTATTAGCATCTATCATAAAGAATTTTAATTGTCAGACTGGGTGTTTGTCTTGTACAGGAAGTGACCAATAATTTTTATACTGATGTAACACTTCCTGATAATCATCAGGTGTGTTTTTCCTTGGCACTGAATGACATTTTTTGTATATATTCTGTAAAAAGTGAAATCAGTTGCTTGCATTTCACTTCTTTGCTACAGATAATAAATTGTGCTGAAGGTTTTCTTAAAATTGCTAAAATATGCCTTATGCTATTTCCAGTATCCAGGCTTTTTCCATTGCCAACATGTTTTTGAATTCAGAGTTTAGAAGAATTAATTTTGGAACCCTGTAAATACTATTCCATAACTGACTTGTTAAGTGATTACTAATGGAAGCTGGAATACAGTACCTAGTTCAGTCTCTTGCAATTACTAAGCACATTTCAGACTCTGAGAACCAGAGACATAGACAAAGGATGCTGTAGGATTACATAATGCAACAATTCCTCATTAGACTCTGATAATTTAGGACCAGATCCAGAACCCATTGATGACAACGTTAGTGATTTTTATTAACCTCAGTGCAAGGGGTGAAATTCGTCTTTTTTCCTGCAGATGTCTGACACATTCCTCAGCTCCTACTTACTATGAAGGATGAAATGTTACAGAGACCTCTGCATAGAGGTGATTTCCCAGAAATAAGGCAGCATGTAGTTTATTAACTTATGTCAACCACTTGCCCTTCATCTGCTGTCATGTCCCCTTTTTTTCACATTTAATTAAATTGCATTATTCAGTAAAACAGTAAAGACATGTTTTAATGCTTTCTTTTATAATTCCAGATGGGAAAAAGCGAGAAGTAAATCTTGGTGGAGGGACCCCTAGACATTGCTTCTTTGAGCTGATGCCTGGAACTGAATATAAAATCAGTGTTCATACACAGCTTCAGGAGATAGAGGGCCCTGCCGTAAGCATCATGGAGACAACATGTGAGTAAAACAGATCAGAGTTCAGCCAGCAGCGGTAATGTTTGATTGCTTCTAGTGTTTTGCCCTTTGCCCACAGATGTCCTATTCCTATGTGGTTTCCTATAGTTGAGGTTTTAACTTTTCAACTATACTGTGACTCCTCCACAGAGGTACAGGATTTTTACACCGCTGCTGTTTGTTACTTGTGAAGTTACATTCATCAACTGTATTGGACTTCTTAATGAGAATGAAACAGGAAGGATAGGTTAGCTTTCTTCATTAAAAATCCCACTGGAGGATACTCCGAAAATATGTGACTTCAGGAAAAAAAAGCAAATCCAGAAAATGAAGCAGAAAGTTTTGTATCCTGCACCTCTTGTTATTTCATAAAATCTCACCAGTGTCTGAGTGATTTACAGTTAGATGGGTCCTTGACACCCAATCTACTTACTTATTTTAAAGCAAACAAGCAATTATTTTAAAGCAAACAAACAATAATTTTATTATTATTCTTAGTAATACAAGACAGGCAAAACACCCTCACAGCTGTTTTTGCAGGCAAGATTCTGCTCTTGTAAGTTCAAACACTGCAAAACAAAATACAGGATGAACAGAGGGAATATTTTACATTATCTTTCTTTCTTCGAGCTCTTCAAATGAACCCTTCCACGGTTTCACATACGAAAAACTTGCATGAGTATCCACTCCATTTCCCAGTTTTCCATGGCTCATTCTTAGAACAGTGAGGAACAAGCCAAGTTTCTTCTGCTTTTTAGAGGAATGTGTTTTGTTTGCTCTGAAGTCTGGGGAGTTAGGAGACATGAGGATGAGCACACCTTGACCTATATGTCCATTTGAGAACGATGGTTTGTGATGCAGACAAATTATTTTATCACTTCATAAGAAAACACTCTTCAGGGTGACCTGTACCCCTCTGGTGCTTAGAGAGCAGCCTTTCAAGTCACTTTACACAGTTGTGACCCTTTCTAAATGGGTCTGATCTTGGTCTGTCTGTGGCCGTGGTGGTCCTGGGCATTAGTTTCTTGTAGGTCTTTCAGAGCACTGGCCCATTCTCTTGTTGGAGCCAATGGGAAAACCCACATCAGTTGCAGTGGGAATTAACTCATGTGGGCATGAGGCTTGTAATGAATCTTGTTTGCAGTAATCTTTCCCAAAGACAGGTGCCTTTTTTAAAGTTGTCATGTCTAACGCTGTCTATTGCCTATAAAAGTAATTTCTTGTATGCTATAGCAAGTAACAAGTAGAGGTTACTTGAAGGAATGATGCTCTGTCACCTGTGGCTTCCTATGCTAACTGCTGTGAAAACAATTGGAAAAAATGTGCTTGAATGAAAGTAGAAGCTTCTCCTCAGATACAGTTGTGGAAGTCAACACACTTACATGTTATCTCTAGGAATTCAGGCAAGACTGTATTGAAAGGCACTAAATAGAGCTCTTGCAATCAGCAAAGCTGTCAGTCAGTGATCATGTATTCATCTAGGTTTCTGCAAGGTGGTCATTCCAAAGCTGATTTTCTGAAGAAGGATAGGACAGTTTTCAGAAACTCTATATAGTGACTTCAGTACAAGTTGCTGCAGGCAGCAGTCCTGTAGAGCTGTGATTCAAACTGCATTTCTAGCTGGAAACATAACAAGGTTTTCCACTGAATTCAGAAAAATCTTGATCAGAGCAGGCTCTGATCTGCTCAGAGTGCAGGTGCTGGCTTGGTTTTGCACTGTCTCTTTGCATTTTGGATTGCAGTACTAGTGTCTACTTCCTTACAGGTTAGGTAAGGGCCTGCTTTCTGTGGCTAAGGACTGGTTGTGGCCAGAAAGTAAAAGCACTCTTGTCCTGTAGCAAAATAAGTTATGGATGTTAGGTCAATAATAATGCTGCCTCTTGGTCTGCTACACAGGGGAAGTCCCCAAAAGGGGCAGTTCCAGTAGTACTTCAGTTGTACTGTGGTATCATTCACACTGAAATGCAGCCATTAATTGCTCTGTAATAGTACTATCCTTTTTCAGGTGGTCAGTAGAGAAGAACATTACATGCACATGATCTCCTACATTTCTCTCCAACTGCATACCCAGTGGATTAGAGATAATGAATTTTAAATGTGGAGTAAAAAATGCTGTGTTTAATATAGATACAATACACCGGGATTTTAAGCATTTTTAATATTCCTTCCTTTTATTCTTCAGTACCACTTCCAACTCAACCGCCAACAACACCTTCAACACCACCTCCGCCACCTACAATCCCTCCTGCGAAAGAGGGTGAGTGCTGCATGTGTGGGTTTGTAATAATTTTAAGGTGTTGATGCAACATTTTTCTGCTTCTGACACTGTTTTAGACCTGTGGGGATCAGATTTCAAAATGCATTTGCTACAGTGACACTGTTAAGGCAGGTGGCTTAAATTTTATGAGCCAAAAATCTGACATCATTATTGTGTTGTTGAAATTTGCGGAAAGGTTAAATATGGGTGAGATTTTCTTTTTCCAAAACTCCAAACCCATGCATATTCTGCAGCTGAAGCAGACATCCTAGGGTACTTAAAGTTGTTTTTTAAAAATATGTCTGCTTTGGATAATGGGAAAAGTTTTGGCCATATTCAGTCCCTTCCTTCTGTTTATCATTTGAATATGTAGTGTTTTGTACAGAGTCTCGTAAATATTTCCATGTGGGGAGCGTTATTATTGGAGACTGAAGGTCAAATCCATCAGCTTGAAGTCAATGGACCAAACTGACTTACAGTAATTCAGAATTTAACCCATAAATGCAGGAAAAAGGACCTCGTGTGTGTTTTAGAACTGCAGAGCAGTAGATTTACTTATTTTATTTAATCCAAGCCGTATTCAACTTAAAATGCAAAATACTGGTACCAATCTTCCTGTCCCATTCTCTGGATTTAGATGAATATTTTTATTCATTATGAAATATGTTAGAAGACATAACTTTGCTTTGAGACTGTTCATTCCTGACCCCAAGCAATAGACCTGGATTCTGTAGAACATTCAAGTTTCCTAGTTCCTTTGAAAGACTGAGCAACTTGTATGAGGTGTACATCTCCGCAGGCCATTTTGAGTAAGAACATGCTGTAATAAGATGAGATGGGGGAAACCCACGTTGTTACTAGATAGTGCTTTTAAAGCGGTGAGCATTACGCACTACAGAGCTTAGGGTAACTTTTTGAACAGACTAGTTTCTCACTGGGGACTTCCACAGTTGATATTCTATCATGTAGCTTACTGTGCCATGTTAGGAGTCTGGGACTGTAGAAGTTCATGTGTGACTTTACTTAACAGCATAAATAAAAAGAACTGTTATGGCCTTGAAGTATATTCTGTGATAGCATCTGTCAGTGCAGAACGTTCACCCCTTGCAGAGCTCAGCTGGTTCTACACCTGTTCTGAAGTCAATGCCAGCAGGTCTGTTTGCTAAAGCATTGTGAACATTAAACAAGGGTTTTTCATGACAGTTGCATTTTCTTAAGCAATTTATGAGATTTCCTGAGGAGCTGAGGAATTGCTCTCATTCCAAAATACTTGTTTTTCTTTCTCAGTGTGCAAAGCAGCCAAAGCTGACCTAGCGTTCCTGGTGGATGGGTCATGGAGCATTGGAGATGACAATTTCAATAAAATAATTAGCTTTCTCTATAGCACTGTTGGAGCTTTGGATAAGATTGGTCCTGATGGAACGCAGGTAATCAACATCTAGGGAGTTGGAGGGTGCGTGGACTTGACAGGGTGTTATAGACTAGCACCAGAAGTGAATTGAATAAAAGTAATAGACATCATTTCACAGTTCCTTTGAAAATATAAGCTACTTTTTTATCAATATAACCTTTTATACATATCATATAGTGAAATTCATTATATTAATTTTGCTAGCATGAAGGCTAGGTATCATTTCAGTCTCACTGTGATGTTTATTTCCAAATAAGCTAAAAATGGCATTGATGAGGAAAATTAAAGTTTTGATTATTTAAAATCCCATGCTCTACAAAATCTACAGCGCTTTAAGTAAAATTCAGTATTTACAATGATGGTTCTATTTATGTATTTGTTTAGAGAGATGCCTTTTCACTGTTTTCTATACAACTGCTTCCCCGCACTATTGTCTAGGGTGCTTTAGAAACTTATGCAAATGTTTAAGCTTAAGCACACGAAGAGCTGCTTTTAAAGCAGGGACACCACTTACAGAATATCGAGTTCAAGATATGTTTTGTGAGTTGTAGGCGTTTAGTGTAAAGTATTGAAATACAAGGTCTGGTCTCATGTAGCATCATATTTGGGAGTGGCAATATTTCAGAATATATTCTTGCAGCTTTCTGTTGCTTGCTTCAGTATTGATCCTAGCTTAAGTTACTTATGTGCAGCTATTAATTCGTGGGGAATGAATAGAGTCCCTTAAGTTCTGTGTATGAGTAACTGTAAACTGTGTATGAGCAGCCATAACTTGGATTTTGCTTTTGGGCTTGGTTTGAGAGTGCTTTTGCGAAAGTGGGTATTACTTTTCTCATCCTGTTTGCTGCAAAAGGAAACCAGAAAGTGTTACATGGTTGCCAAGGCTGCAGAGAGTAAAAATAAACTTTATTTAGTGAAAGCTTCTTAAAGAGAGAAAAAAACCTGGCTTCAGCTTAAGGATGAAGCAGAGTTAGAAGAGAATCCTTGTTTTAACTGTGCCAATTTGCTTTTTGCTTTAACGCTGGGTAAAGCTTTAATAATGAACACATCTTCTTTGTGCACAGGTGGCAATAATTCAATTCAGTGATGATCCCAGGACAGAATTTAAATTGAATGCATACAAAACCAAAGAGACTCTTCTTGAAGCTATTCAGCGAATAGCCTACAAAGGAGGAAATACAAAAACAGGTAAGAAAAGTCATGATTATGATGAAATTTTCTCCCTGCTACTCTATATGCAGTATTTCTTTCCCGTTTGCTAGGTAGTTTAATTTATCAGTGCAAAACCAGTGAGAACATGGTATCTCCACAGCAGAGGTGGCTGGTTGGGGTTCAAAGAAATCTTTGTAATCTGCAGTTTACACCCTTCACTCTCTACTGCTGGGTATTCACCCTCTGACCAACAGGCCTGTCAAGGGTCAGGGAGGAAGGGAGAGTGGCAGCTATGCAGAAGGGAATGCCTTTGTGGGTTGTGGAAGGTAGAATGGGGATTAATACAAAATCAGCTTGGCAAGTGGAAAAGTGGGATGGAGCTTGCAGAGTGTGTAGAAAAGTGGCCAGAGTGGAGGGTCTGTTTGGTTATAAGCCAGGACAGTTAAGCCTCTGTGGTATGCTCAAGACTGGGCTGGGAAAAGATGTCTGTTAACTGAGTGTAGCTGCATTGTAATTAATCCCTTAAGTTAGCTCTCTGATGTGAAGAAATCAAAGATGAGTGCTGAAAGGGTTAAAATCTGATTTAGTTGGAAACTGTTTACTCAAGAAAATGCTACAATGGCACCTTCAGTTGTACCTGGACTGTACCCTACAATCCAGAAAGGGAAGTTTTTGTACCTTTAACCTGCACAGAATACCCTTTCCCACTGTCATAGTTTAACCCAAGTGGGCAACTACGTAACACACAGCCGCTGACTCACTCCCCCCACCTTGGTGGGATGGGGAAGAGAATTGGAGAAAGGTAAAACCTGGGGACTGAGATAAGAATAGTTTGATAACTGAAATAAATTAAAAATATTATAATAATAGTACTAATAGTAATAATAATTAGTAATAAAAAGGCAGATAATGAGAGAGAAGAACAAACCCCAAGAAAAGCAAGTAGTGCGCAATATAATTGCTCACCACCCACTGACCGATACACATCCTGTCCCCAAGCAGTGATTGGTCCCTTTGGGTAACATCTCCCAGTTTATATACTGGGGGTGATGCTGTTGTGTGGAATTCCTTTTGGCTACTTCAGGTCAGCTGTCATGGCTCTGCTCCCTCACAGCTTCTTATACCCCTCCTCACTGGCAGATCCTGAGAGACTGAAAAGTCCTTGACCAGGGTAAGTGCTACTTAGCAACAACTGAAACATCAGTGTCCTATGAACATAGTTCTCACACTAAATCCAAAACACAGCACTGTATCAGCTAATAGGAAGAAAATTAACTCTATCCCAGTCAAAACCAGGGCACCCACACATGCTGTGTTCTTGATATTCACCTTCTGGATTGAGAAACAGAGGCCTGAAACAATTAGATTTTCAAAGGCTAGGGTCAAAGTTAAACTTTCCTAAGTCTCTATTTTAGTAATAACAGAATGCACCAATTTACAGACTACTCGAGACCCAACAGATTTCTCTCTTTATTGATGCCTACCACATGATATGAGAAGCCAATAGAAACTGAGTTTATGTCACAGTGAAAGTATGCTGTCAATTTTTTTCTGTTTCAGGCAAAGCCATTAAACATGCAAGAGAAATCTTGTTTACTGGAGAGGCAGGCATGAGAAGGGGCATTCCAAAGGTTTTGGTTGTCATTACTGATGGGCGATCACAGGATGATGTGAACAAAGTCTCCAGGGAAATGCAACTAGACGGTAAAACGTGTAGTTTAAGAACTATTCACATTTTCCTTTTTCTCTTTAATTATAACTATACAGGTATGGGCATTAGATAAGGGTAACTTTTGCTCCATGAAGATTTCCAGTTTAAAAAAAAACAGAGAAAGTCAGACTCTCACTCGGATATGATCAGATTCTGAATTTGTGTGTGATTAATGCAATTATTTTTCATTTTGGTGGCAGTGCTAAAATTATGTAGTAGTCAATGGAACTGTTCTCATGATGAATAATTTAGGGGACGTGATCCTGAGAGTCTGGACTGATGTCTATGAAGTGTAGCCTTGCGGTTACCAGCAAACTGGACTGTTTTATTCTCTATACAAGAGATCCTTTGAAAATTCTTTCATATGTTCTTTTACTGATTCTGATCTGCTCTCATGTTGCACTAATTACCTTTAGGAATTTCTTTTTAAAGCATCAGTTTTAGAGCTTTAAGCAGCCACACAGTGTTGTGAGTCTAAGCATAAAAACTGGGTTAATTGTAGAAATGTCTCATACTGAGGCTTGTATCAAAATCCAAAGGCCACAGTGTGCCACATGGAACAAAATTAAAGGATGGGAGAGAAAAAGATATCATCCTTTTAATGTGAGGAGATTTAACAATAAATTAGATTTGTGCTCTTTTATTTGCATTTAGACTTTGGCAGCTAGGCAGTTACCAGTGTATATTAGTGATTCCTGAAACCCAGTTCAGTCGTTGATCTTGGCTGCCTGCTTGTATTACTGCTAGATTCTGAGTGCAGTGCCTTTAAAGTAAAATCACATCACAAAATAGAAGGACATGTATAATTGTTATAAGTAGCAATCAAGAAAACCCTGTCTTTGTGAATAAATTGGAGACTGTCTGACTACAAAAAAAAACGTACAACAGTCAGGTAAGTCTTGCAGTTGCCTATTTAACTATTAGACTGGCAACGAGCTTGAAAGGAGAAGGCATACGGTGGGGGTTCAGTTGCTGACTGAGATGGGCCATCTTGAACAAATTACTTCCTCTCTCTCATTTCCTTTTGTGCATGCTGTATGTTTAGGCTGCTGATGGGTTGGAGCAGGTGCTGACTCACGTCTGTGATTGAGACTGGCATGAAGAAGTGCCGATCTTGGATGAAACATGATTATATTTTTATAAACATGCAAGTCAAAGTTTTGTTAAGCTAAAAGCTCTGCAGAAGGTGATGAATGCCCCTGGGCTTCATTCAAACTTGAAGACAGTATTGCTTTACTGGAGTAAATTTGGGAGTGAGCAGTGCAAGACCACAGTATCATTAACAATATTCAGCCTCATGTAGACAGGTTTTTTTCTTTATCTGTTGTGGAAAGAAAGTGTTGAAAAATTTCTAGCTAGTTTGCTGCTCCTCAAACATATGAGATAGATACAATTTCTTTTTCACCGAAATCTTTGAAGTCAGGGTCAAATTTCAAAATATATGAATGTAGAATATATAGAACATATTCAACCAGTGCAGTTAAGTCACTGATGAAATGAGAATGCATTTATTTCGTTGTTCAGTCATGAGGAAGCAGTGGCTTAAAAACTCTGATTAATATCTGCCAGAGAACAAAATCCATAAAAGACCTATATGAAATTAATTTCTGTGCTTTGTATTTATTATATACTTGATACATGGATATTTTTGTGTGTAATACAGTATAGCATTAAATTAGAAAAACATTTGAACATACACTGAAACTTTAAACTACTGAGTAGTCATATGTCCTCAAGAAAACACTTAAGCTTTAACTTATTAAATTATTAAGCATAAATAGCCAAAAGAAATATCTCACAGAGAATGTATTACATTTATTTTAGATTAAACAGATGCAGGAATTTGTAGTAATAATGATAAAATTTCCACCTTTGTATTTAATTAGGAAAGGAGCCAGTGAAAATACAGTTGTGTTCATATTGTACTTCCAGTCTATAAATGAATGACTCACAAGAGTTCTTTTTTGTTTTACAGGTTTCACCTTTTTCGCTATTGGAATAGCTGATGCTGACTATTCAGAGTTAGTTAATATTGGCAGCAAGCCCAGTGAAAGACATGTCTTCTTTGTGGATGACTTTGATGCCTTTACAAAGATTGAAGATGAGCTGGTCACTTTTGTTTGTGAAACTGCATCAGCAAGTTAGCCATTTTGACTTACACTTGCTTCTAAAATAAGTGCTAATTATTGGGTTGTTTGTAGCTATTAATTTTCTATTAAAAGGTATTTTTGATCCTTTTAACATAATTTACTGCAGATGATATAACTCTACTGTTATTTCCATAAAAGTTTAAGGAAGTGAAGGCTTTTGGACTTCAAAACAATTAATGGTTGTTTGCTGCAAATCAGAAATACAGCCATTGGTTGTAAAACAATTATTTTAGATATGAAACTTTTTTAATGGTTCACAATTTAGTAATAAAAAGTTAATTTTCTAGACTGCTTCAACCATCTGTAAGAATACAGTTGGCTACATTCATTATTACTCAAATCACATCGTGAATTTATTAATGAAGAGCTAATAATGTTTCTATTACCAGAGAAAGTAAAAGAGTTGTAGCCTAAGGAAAAGCATAAACCATATCCAAACTCTTTGAAATCTGTGAAAACACCAAACTTAAAAGACTTTTTATGAAAATGAAAGACATTCTGGAACAACACCTAATAGTTAGAGGTCAATAATTCACATGCTTTTAGGTGTTTGCCCTCAATATGTTTCCTTATACATCAGGTGGGACGTAGACAGTGTGTAGCTTATATAAATCATTTGTGATTGTAAGGAGTCCTCATGCCTAGGACTGCGAGTTATCATGGGACTGTGAGTTACCAAAGCTGGTGAACACAAATACGTTGTTTGTGTCCCAGTAATTCTTTGGTTTTGATCATAAATTCTACTTTAAATAGTAGAGAGAATGTTGAACATTGAGAATGCTACTCAACAGTAGCATTTATTGTTTACTTGTTCTTGTATTCTAAAAGTCATCTCTAAATATAAGCATCCTGGGGTGCCATATTTGACACCCTGCCTCTTGGTTTATTGATTTCCCAGGGCACCTTTCCTGGAAGAGATTAGTGTGCTTTCTTCTCTGCCACAAGAAAATATAAACCAGATTTACAGCTATTTAAAATGTGTGCACACATCTTAAGGACTGTGTGGAATTCCGGTCTCTGTTGCTCATGAAAGCTATTGTGGTAGAGAATGCCAGCTAAAATAATTGAAATTGACATGGAGTTAGGTTGGAAAAGGTCATATGCAGAGAACTAGGTTAAAACCTAGTTTAAAAAAATAGGGGGTTTATGCAGCAGACAGTGAATTTGTTGCCACAATAGGTTATGAAGGCAGGTTCATAGAAGTATTAGACAAATTCACAGACAACAGATTCATAAAATAATATAATATGGAACACATAGGGATGTACCCTTTAATATCTTTGCTACAACCTTTGTGGATCCTAAGGAGCATCAACTAAATGGAGTAGGGAGTGGCCAGGTTTGCATGCCCTTCCTAACCATCATCTCCTTTTGATACTGTTGGGGATAGAGTACTGGGCTGAGTGGATCATTGCTCTGACCCAGTTGGACATCTCTTGTATCCTTAAATATATCTTTCCTTCTTTTTCAGCCTGCCCATTGGTAATTAAAGATGGCAACAATTTTGCAGGTACAGTATTTTTGTGTTCATATTTGTTCCTGATTTATGGAATCATTTTCATTACCTAATTTTCACAATACTAGACAATAAATTTCCCTTTTTGAAAACAGCTGTTAAACAGAGGGTAAATGAAACTGATGCAACTGGATTTTTCCTCTTTTTTTTTTATTTCCTGTAATGCAGCATTAATTTAAATTAATAGAATGTATATTTTGATGCCTTCCAGGATTTAAAATGATGGAAATGTTTGGTTTGGTTGAAAAGGAGTTTTCAGCTGTGGAAGGGGTTTCAATGGAACCTGGTACATTTAATGTTTACCCATGTTACAGACTGCACAAGGATGCCCTGGTATCCCAGCCTACCAAGTATGTATTAATGTATATATTTTAGAATCATAGAATTATATTCATAAAACACATGAAAATAATTGTCCAGTGCAGGCAAGTATTCATTTCAAGGACCAATATTTTCATGTCAGAAGAGCAGAGACGCTAGAGTGTTTGGTGTCCCGAGTGTTCAATCAGTTTCATTCAAAAATAGCAGTTGTGGGTAGCACTAAGTAAGCCCACTGGCTCTTTTGGGTTTCCCACATGAGCCAGTTTCACACTTGTGCCAGTTTAGCACCTAGGAATTTCATGCAGGCGTATGTCTGAGCAGATTCCAGCATGTAGTACTTTGTGAAAGGTGCCTCTGGAATGCGGGTTGAAGTCTGAGAGAGTTCAGAATGTCTTTGAAGCAGGGGTCAGAACAAGAACTTGCTTTAGCAGGTCACTTTTACTTCAGTCTATGTCCATTCATTGATTATAGAGGAAGATTATCTCTTTATGCTGAAATGAGTCTGTGTGAGCACCGTCTAGTACCTTCCTGGTAGGCAGGACATAGTTTAGTCACAAAGACTGTGTCCTGGGAGAGAAATGGAGGGGGTGATGAAGAAACCTCCCATTGAACTTTTACAGTCATTCCTCGAAGAGGAAGTGATAGAAATTCTCCATTTCTTCTATGAACAGTGTGTATTTTGTGTTTGGTCCTTCTCAGTTCAGTCCCCCACTTTGTAGTAAGTGGCACCAGAGAAAAGCAGTGACCCTGCAGGGTTAAATATGGGAAGATACAATAAAAAGTATTGAAAAAAAAAAAGAAATATAAAGAAAGAAAGAAATCACTATTAAGGCTTATGTTAGATTTTAGTCTTTTTGTGTGGTTATCCTGTCATGTCACAGATGAGGCTGTACTTGGACCTGTTTCACATTCTCCGCATTTAGTTTCGTCCTGGGTCTAGATCGGCTGAAATTTCCAAGGATTAACGTTTCTTGCTTCTTTTTCCCTTTCTGCTTCTTTCTAACTGGATCTGCTGCATTTACGTGCTCTTCTCTAGTTGCCACCCCAGCCCAATCTTACTGCTTCCTTAGGCTTTCACTTCCTTTCATGGTTCAGAGAATACCTTTCTCTTGACAATCTACAGGTATGTCTGACTAATAGTGCTTGTTTTTGTCATCACATCTGTGCGCTGAATGTCATTAATGTTGTTATCCTCTGTGTTTGCCACACCCTGCTTATTGAATTTTCTTTCATTCTTTTTACAACGGGTATATAGTATGCCTTTTTTCTTACACTTATTGAGTTCCCTCTCTATTTTCTCAATGGGAAACGTGCAATGTAATATCACGTTTGATCATCTACAGATTCTGTGCAGAATATATTGCTTATGTATCACATTTAACTCATTTGCTAGCATGATTCATATCTATGCACTTTATATGTGCCAGAAATACTTTAGAAGGGATGGATCTTATCTGAGGGGAAAAGAAATTGATTAAATAACCACTTCAGGCTTCTTTCAGATCCCTTTATCATAATTTTAAGGAATCAGGCTAGTCAGTCATTTCAGACACTCATCCATATGGCCTACTTTGGGTTTTAACAATGAAAGGTTAAATTAAACTGCAAGTACTAAATGACAAATTTTAGGAAATGGCATAAAATAGCATACCTCTTTTATGTCATAAACTTCCTGTCTTCAGCAAAAATTCTAGGAGATTATATTTCTGAATTGTGTGATCTTCTGTCTTCACTTTCTTCTGTATTGGCTTTGAAATGTATAAATTATATTCCCTATTATATATAAAGCTTCCTGTTACAGTCTCTATCACTCCTAATTTTAATCCATCAGTGATGGTTTAATGACAAAGGACATGTCTATTGAGACTGGTCTTCCAAGCAACTTCTATTTTCATTGTCTGTCAAACCAGAAAATAGCAAAGGTCTTGCAAGTGGCAACTGGTTTTTAAAAGCTTTTAATATAATTAATTTCAGCTTTATTTCAAATGGACATACGATTTGATCTGCAAATTTTTTTTAAAAATAATAATTAAGGGCAATTTTGTAAAGTTCAGAAGGAAAAATCTTTGTTCATAAGAATTCTTTCGATACTCATCAAGTTGAATAGATTTTGCAAAGACTTTTTCATATTGCTTCAGTCTTGATTTTCAAAGAAATTTACAGAGTAATAGAAAGCATCTTAAGTGAACATCTGGTGATGAAATCACCAGATTTAATGTTTGTTTCAGTTTAAAAGACATTACTTCTCTTACAGGTATTTGCATCCTGAAGGTCTCCCTTCTGATTACACCATTACGTTTCTCTTTCGCATACTCCCTGACACACCTCAGGAGCCATTTGCTCTTTGGGAGATTTTAAATGAAGGATACGAGCCACTGGTTGGAGTTATTTTAGATAGTAGGTATTTTATGTTTTATCAGTGACTTTGTCTTCAACTGTATGACTTATTCATTCTGTCTCTAGTATTATTCTGTCTTTGTATTATTGCCACTGTTTTAATCTGCTGCCAGAGCAACTACCTGAGTCTGGATAGTGATAGTTTCCAATGGATGGTTTTTAGATTCGATTTAACTGAGTTTAATTTGGAGTTAGAGTCAAATTTTGAGTACAGTGCTCTCAACTGGGAGGAATGATACTGAAATCCAAAGAGCTGTAACAGATGTAGAATGATGTAAGGGAGGCACTAATTTGCTTTTAAAATTTCCACTGATCTCAATTTGGTTCTAGTAGAATCTATTCTGATATACGCCAGTGGTACTGACCTGATGGTATATGCAGAGGCAATGCAGTCTGGTGAATAGCAAACTTAGAGCTAGAGACTTGAGCTCTTGATGACTCTTCGTTTCTATTTGGTTTGACTTCTACAACTGTAAAATAAGGACTATGATTTAGAAGGTTTCCATATTTACAATTGAGAAGATGTGGATTCTAAGATAGGTGTTCTTCATAGCTGCCAATTTTAAAAGAGGTGTATTAGTACTCATCTTTCTATCTTTCCTAGAATTTTTTAGATATGTCACCTTTAAATAGGTGGGAATTAGACACTTAGCTAGCTTGAGGATCCATGCCTGCTTTCCTTGTCCAAGTCCCACAGAGAACTAGTGGGAGAGTAGGATCAGGTAGACAGGGGTGAAGTAGACTCCCAACTATTGGTCCAACCTTCCTGTCAAACCAGGAAAGAGCATTTCTCTGCGATAGGTTGTTACTTTCAGGTCAATATACCACTTCCGAATGTGTTTCACTATTTGATAGATTTGATACAATTTGATATGACATCTTTGGTTGTCTTCATTAAACACAAAATTGACAAATAGCGTACCAGCCGTTTCCTTCCTCTAACACAGAGCCCTTATTTTTATTCTCACACAGATGGTGGTAAAACTCTGACTTTCTTCAACTACGACTACAAAGGAGATTTTCAAACTGTGACTTTTGAAGGTCCTGAAATAAGGAAGATATTTTATGGGAGTTTTCATAAGGTTAGTAATGGTAACAGGAAAAAAAAGAGCACTCTGAATAAAGGTTTAGGAGTTTTTCATGCTTCAAAATCTTCTTTCATGTGGTCAACCACTGCCAAAAGAAATGTGTTTTGCATATTCAGAATCATCTACCAGATTGTCCAAATCTCTCTGCAATATTGAATTAACATTAAACAAGTCATAGTTTCTCTGATGAAGCTGATGTGATCAATGTTCATCTTGTGCTTTGTGCCTGTACTTTAGACTTGATTAAAAATACTTGCCTTGAAAAGTAATTTGGAAATAAATTGGCTTTTACTTTTAAGGCTTGATTAGAAATGTCACTCATAATGGAAAGAAAACGTCCAGCAAAAAAAAAAAAAAAAAAAAAAAAGAAGCACATTAACCATTTTTTACCAGAATTGTTATTTTCTTGGCTGTTTGTTAGAGAACTTACACATTCTTTCTGAAAGCAGATGAAGTAGTGCTGGGATTATAGCACATATTTGTTGTAAAAGGTGCTTTTGTTGTTCATTTTTATTCCTGATGTTCATATCTTGCCTGAACAAAAAAAAAGAGACAGTGGGTTGAGGGATGACATTTACAGAGCGTAATTTTTTTGCACTTCCTTTTTAATTGACAGATCAAGAAAGGGAGAGTAGGTCAGGGCTGGGGTTTAACTCTGACTCTTAATTTGTGCTTTGGAGGAATATATGGACGAGAGAGTGCGAGTGAAGGCTTTAGGAAGTAACTCTGTTGCTGTTCTCTGTTTTACTGCACTGTGTTTGATGTGATTTGGTTTCTTTCAGTATAAAAACTCCATGGTGAAAGATTTTGCTATGTGGTTAATGCATAATTTGCAGAATAAATTTTATTGCTTAGTTTTGGCTTTTGCAAGTGGCTATAAAAGATGCATTGATGAAATCCTATGCTATATAGTAGGATCATGCAAGGCCTGAGAATTATTACTGACCACATAAATCAAGGGCTCTTGGGATCTGGGTGGTATATGAAATTGTATAGATTTTTTGTCAAGGATAAATTATTTTCTTGCTGGAAAAAGTATGTGAGGTGTCACTTTGTATGCGGATGTTCCATAAACAGAAAAATTAACTAAACTCATTAAACAGATTAGAGTCATAGAATAATTCAGGTTGAAAGGGACCTCTAGAGGTCATCTGGATAACTTGCTGTGGATTATTTTCTGAGTTTTATTGGCAAACATGGAATTTGGAACTTATTTCAAAAAATGTCCCTTCCCCCTCCTCCATTTTCCCCAGGAATTTAATGTATCCTATGTGCTTCTTTGTATGTTAAAGCATCTTTTCTTTTGCTTAGTTACATGTTGTTATCAGCAAGACTACAGCCAAAATAATTATTGACTGCAAGGAAGTGGGAGAGAAGACCATTAATGCAGCAGGAAATATTAGTTCTGATGGCATAGAAGTGCTGGGGAGAATGGTCAGATCCAGAGGACCAAGAGACAACTCTGCACCAGTGAGTAGAACAAGAACAACTCTTCAAAACATCTAAAATATCCTAAACCCAAGTTTGGGATCTTTGCAGTTAGTTTGAAGTTAAAGCGCAGTGAACTCATATTTGAAACAGCAAAGCTCCAGCATTTCAGAAATTCTGCAAAAGCCTGCAATAGTTCTCAACTTTGGTAAAATCTATTTTTGATTATTTTAAAAGGAAATCACTAGATCATCATTGTTCAAATGTTATTCTCAAACACATATATGGACACAGTCAATACATTCAGATATGGCTTGTGTTCAAAACTTCATTACATAAAGTAATGCAATGTATAACTCCTTTGCCTGGAATCATTTATACTTTGGTTTGAGTGATAATTATTCCACATGTCTCTTATTCATTCCCTGTTACTCTAACAAAGTTTGCCCTCTAGGTCACTGTCTGTTTATTAAATAATTGAACTAGCTTGACACAGGTGATCCCCCAAAGCCTTTGTCTTAGCATATCTACTTCTTTTTATATTCTAAAATATTTTAAATATGAAAGATCTTCCCCAAGATTAAGCATTCTTTCATTCCTCTAAAATTACTTTCCTAGAAGCAGTAATTGATCACCCTGTTTGCATGGCAACCTATGGGAGTCTTTCCATTTTGTGTCCGTTGTCATTAAGAAGGTTTGTTTTGATTTTTCAGGTAGATTTAGTTGTTGAAGAAGAGTTTCCAGTCTGGTAATGATCTTAGGAAGGTTTCTTTGCCGTGCAGTATGGTTTGCTAATTTTCTTTGAACTTTCTTGACCTTAGAATGAGGTTGCCAAAGAATGTGAACCTTGAACTCAAGGCTTGATTGGAATGGGAATGAGGTTTCAAAATTGTATTTATTTGTTACTGTATGGAAATATTCTGGTTTAGTAATAAATAAGCCCTCAGAATATATCTCTGTGTACAAAAAAAAAGAGCCTTGAGGCCTCAAACTTATGGATAATAATTATATGAAGCCTGTAAAGACAATTACACAGAGAAACCTTTGTAGTCACATTCCAATAGAAACAGAAAAAGGCAGACTTAGGAAATCTTGGAATTAGAGAAGGCTTTGTAAAGAAGTGGAAAGAAATGGTGTCTTTTGTTAGAACCCAGGAATCTATAAAAGATAAGTCAGACTGCCCACTCACTGAAAAATTTGGTTTTGTCCAAATGAACTGTAAAACTGACGTAAGGCTACAAATGTGTAGCTGAAGATGAAAACACTTTGCTCCATAGTACTGTCTAGCTGCCTTTGAGTATTGCCACATATACCAAATCACAAGCAACTCAAGAAAGCGCCCAAATACCATTCTTTACAGTTTCCATTCTGCGCATTTTTTTCCTGTTGAGTGGAACTTATGTGAATAGTCACATTTAAACATGAAGGAGTTGGTTTCTTCTGTTCCGAAAATTAGAGGACATCAAAGGAAGCTAGTAGGAGGCAGGCTAGAAGTTCTTCTCACAAGAGGTAGATAGATCAGTGCAGCTTCTAGTCACAGAATTTTATGGGTGCTAAATACTTATATAGATTGTAGGAAAGCCTGGATAAATGCATAAACGGGAAATATAGGCTGTTAAATCTATGGCAGTGCATCCCTGATCTGAAAGTCATTGGAAAATAGTAGACTGTATGGTAGAAGTATGACTTACACCCTTGTGCTTCATTGCATATCACTT
This sequence comes from Coracopsis vasa, assembly GCA_026283785.1. NCBI lineage: Eukaryota > Metazoa > Chordata > Aves > Psittaciformes > Psittacidae > Coracopsis > Coracopsis vasa. Next base: position 18,846 of record JANHGB010061588.1, read on the forward strand.
GTGCCACCATGGGAAATAGAATTCTGGGATTTAGTCTATTGCAGTCTCCTCATAGCTTTAAGATGCTCATAAAGACATGAAACAACAAAAATTCCTTTTTGCAAAACATTCTGAAAAATTGTTTTGAATTGATATGAAAATTGGAATTTGTTGATGAGACTGTAAAGGTCTTTTTTCATTAGCTGCATTTTCATGAAATGGTTTAATCTTAGCGCTAGAGATGCTTATTACCTAAAACAGAAACAGGCAGGTGATTGTTTTGGAATAAAATTGTGGCTGTTTTGTTCTGAATTCACATGGAACAGTTTAACATTGTCAGAATCCAGTGCAATCGCTTGAATTTTGCAAAACGTTTCAATTTCTGGGAATATGATTGTATCAGAGTTTGGTTTTCTTCCCATCAATGTGTATGGTGTGCAACAGTTCAACGAACAGGCAGAAATAGAGATAGATAGGGCAAAAAGAGGATTAGTCTGAAGGTGCTGTGCCCTTTGAACATTCCTTTAATAGTGCGGTGTCTCTGGATTAGGCACTCCAGCCAGCTAAAGCAACGAAACCTGATTGTGACATGCAGCAACTAATGTTCTTTATTCCTTCAGTAGGATATAATTAAAGGTCAAGCTTTACAACATTGTTTATTTACAATTCACAAACCTTCTCTTTACTGAAGTCCCTTTTTATTTAAATTTAACTTGTTCAACTTCATGTACTGTTAAAAAAGTAATGTCTAATGTAATCTGCTCTTGAGAAATCTTTGCAGAACTGTAGCCTGATCAGAGGACAGGCAGACTTTTCCATCTTGTTGGTTCTGCTTGCAGGGCTGGATACTTAGAAAGCAAAATCACTATGAATACAGAGAATTATGAATAAATGTTTAACGGTAGCAAAGAAAGCTTTATTTAGTTATTTAGCTTGAGTCAGAGCAAACCACATAATAATGTAAGAATACTGAGTCATTCAACATTTGAATGGTGAATACAGCAATTCAGAGAATGCCTACTTGCCCTGTATTTTACACTAACAGGCTTTGTCACTATGGTTCTCTAGGTTGCCCAGTCCAGAAAAATGGATGCATGTATACGCCTATGCAGGACTGCATAATTTTAGCCATTACAGTTAACCTTCTGTTCTTCAGGGTAACAGAATAGATTGAGATAAACTGGATTATGGAAAAAACTGGCAATACAACTTACTTCAGAACCCAAGTTTCTTTCTGCACAACCTTTTCTGGGATGTCTTGTTTGCTTAAATGTATCATCATGCAAATGCCCAGAGGCATTCTGAGTCCCAGAGCACTATGTTCATGCATGTTCAAATACCCAGTGCTCAAGCTAATGGGTCCTTCCAGAATCAGTAGCTTTGGGATGTGTAGCAAAGAGGCATCTAAGCAGCTCCACGTGGAGCCAGCCTGCATTTGACATAGTAAGAAACGCAGACTTGCTGAACTCAGGATAGATCTTTGTGAAGGCAAACCAAGGGGCCAGAAGTTGCCTTCATGCTGCACTTCAGCTGCCTAAGGTGTTTAATATGGATACAGCTCATGTGCGTCAGCATCTGTAGTACAGCATATCTACAAACCAGCTAATCTGCTGGCAGCTAAGGAGAATATATATGAAAGTATTCCTTTGTTTAAAATACAACAGTTGCCTGTATGTAGGAAAAAAATGAGGCAAAGCTGAAGGTGCACGTATGTGGTTCATTTTAACAGCTTTAGAAGCAATGCAGTTTTAAGAAAATTCATTCCTTTGTCCTAGTGTTAAAATAATGCCACTGAAAATAATAATGGGAGCAAACCCAAAGAGAGTTCTATCTCTAGCAGTTCCTCAAATTTTTTAACATGTGGGGTTAATTTAATGGGATGTTCTGTTCCATTTCCCTCTCTATTCAATATGCACATAAATGAAGCATGGAAAAAGAATAGAAATAGTAACAGAAGAAAGCTTCATGTCTCTAGACCCCTTTGTTCAGTTCAAGGCTGTAAAGGAGACAAGTGGTTTTACCACTGAGTCCTATTCAGTATGTTGTTTCTGAGTACCTAGCAGCCATTATTTTTACCAAATGTGTGTGTTCTTGTAGATTAAATTCTTGCCCAAACCATGTTCCCAGACCTGTGGTGCGAGTTTTCTGCCCAGTGTTGTCATGTGTTGAGCAAGCTTTTCACCATCCTTAAACTATCATTGCCTGGGGATAATATGGGTAGGAGAGGGCACATTCTAAAGTAAAATAAAACTTGAGAAAATGATAAATATTATTTGTGGCTCAGCTCCAGTGCAAGTAATACACTACAGAGACCTTGTCCCAGATAAAAGCTGAGCACCAGACCAGTGGGTTAAGAGGAATTATAGTTTTGAGAAGCTGAGCTCTCTTTTGCCTGACTCTTAATGCCTCCTTTGCTAGAAAAAGGTATCAGGAGGCACCATTGAGCAAAATTAGGAATTTAATAAAGGAGGTGGGAACAATCCAACAAATGCCTACAGCATTTAGCCTTGAACAGCTTGCTCAATCCGTTTAGTGTCTGATAGTTTGGACACGTTGGTTGGAACACACACGTTTAGTAGAAAAAATAGCTTTTATTATTTAAGTTTGCGCATTTGTGGCTAGCTGCTCAAAGCCTGTCTTCTGTCTAACCTGAGTGCTTGAATCAAGGTAGCTTTTCTTGCTGATAGCTGCATTTTGCACTGATCTTACAACTAACAGTCATTTTGTACATCACCCTTGTTTTGAAACAGTTGCAGTTACAGATGTTTGACATTGTTTGTGCTACCTCATGGGCCAATCGAGACAAATGCTGTGAGCTTCCGGGCCTGGTAAGAAACTTCTTTCAATAACTGTAGAATTTATCTTTTACTTCCCGTTTTATTGAGACAAATGTTCAAATGGAAATGGATGATTAAAAGTTTTCAAAAAGTCTGCTTGACAGTCAATGAGATGAATGTTTCTAAATCAAGTAGGTGCTTTTGAGGCATCCACAAAGTACTGTGTCTTAGATTCATAAAATTCTTAACTTCTGAATCAGTTTTGGACATCATTCTCTTCCTATCTTGATCTTTCCTTAGAGAGATGAAGAAAATTGCCCTGCCCTTCCTCATGCTTGTTCCTGTTCAGAAGCTAGTAAGGGTCCCCTTGGGCCTCCTGGACCACCGGTAAGGTTTTATTCAGGCTTGTAGTCAACTGTAGCAAAAAGTGGCCACCTTTATTCCAAGACATGTGAATATAATGCCATTGTATAACTAATATGGTAAATTAGGGTTTAAACTATTGGAAAAGGGATAAAATAACACTCAATTCATAACAAAGTTGCAAAGTAATAAGCAGTAAAAAGCCTTCTCACCCAATAAGTCAGTCAAATTCTTAATGGTTTAATTGAGACCTGAAGCAGTTAGGGTAATCTTTAGACCTTGAATCTGTCTGTATTAGTAGATGCCCTAGTTAGTGCCATTTATTATTACTTAAGTCACCCACTGTCTGTCTACTCTAGCACATGTGCATTAAATGTAGCTTGGAGTTTAGGTTTCTGAAATGCTCATTTACAGTATTCTTATGAATTAAAGATCTGGGGTATGACAATGCCACTTGTGTGATAAATGATGGAAGAAGACTTTTCTGTCTTAAAAACCCTACCTAAGTACAATGTTTATTAGAAAGCACAACTGAAAGTGCTGGTTGTTCAGAGTCTCCTAGAGGCAGAGAGGTACCCAGAAGAGGTACCTAACTTAGCTGCTTGCTAAGTTAGCTTGAGATGGAGCTTTCTTGTGAACAAGGCTGAACTGGGTGTTTCTCTGCTCATACTGTGTCCTGGATGCTGTAAGAGCAAGTTTTGAAGAGAAAGAGCCAGTGAAGAATGTGAAGGAAAATGAGTTTCTGAAAAGGTTAAAAGTATGCAAATTACTTGAGGTACACGTTCAACAACAAAATTAACTTGCACATAAAATATTCATGTAATAGGTCCTTGCAGACCTTTGTCCTGCTAACAACTCAGAGGTTAGTGTTTCTGCAAGAACTGTTCTTCAAGCTGTAGTACAAAAGCCTGAAGAGGAACTCAGGAGAAAATTCACTGAAGAAGTGTATCTTGAACTAGGAAAATTTACTCTGTTCTCCTATTTGAATGTAGGTTATAAATCAAACATGGGTTAAGGTTTCCATTTCTGAATATAGGTGTCCAATTTGTGTTCTGTAAAAAACAATGGGCTATTTCACACAAAAATGCAACTGAGTTTGAGTAGTTTGGCCACATGTCACAGTAAAATGAAAAATGTTTTAAAATTATTTGACTGGAAGAATGTGTGTTACTGTAGTTCAAAATATACAGATCAGGAATTGCTAAAGCTTACCCAGCAGTAAAATAATGTACTTCTATTTATTACATTTAGGATTAGCAATGTTTTGAGTAGCACAGTGCCATGCAAGAGAAGGCTTAAAATCGAGCAGAAAAATCACTGCTCAGGCAGACGAGTCTGTGATTCTGGAACTCAGCTTCTTATAAGTGATGCTTTTCTGCCAGACAGTTAGGTGGCGTAGCCCTGGAAAGAAGTCAGAGGTCTAGCAAAAAGCAGGGCTAAAGAATAATGTCAGTGTTCATCTCCATGCCAACCAAAAGTCAGAAAGTCACATGTGCTATGTCTGGTCAGTACTGCTCCAAGTCATTAAAATGTCATGTGACTTTTCCCAAAGCCAAGGATTTTTCTGTTTAAGAGATCAGGATTCTAGTGTGCAGCCAGTTTTAGACACTAAACTAAAAAAGACACCAAATAAAAGGCTTCCATTTGTTTGGGATAGTAACTCTGGAAATATTTTCTTAGGCTCTTTTAGGAAGTGGGTCATTTTGGTAAGCCAAAGTATCATTTAGAGTTAAGATTATCTGGTAGTCTTCATTGCAGGATACTGTTTTTATGGCTTCATCTTTGCCAGAATTTGGTCATGCTGTCTGAAGTCCCCCATGCGAAGTAAAAGTAAGATATCACCCAAACCTCATCCCTGCTTTGAAAGGAGAGCTGCAGCACTGGAGAAGGTGAAGCAGAGGGCAAAAAGTATTGGAGGACTGCAAAAGTTTAATCGCAAAGAAAAGCTTTCAGTGCTTCATAGTTTTAACTATTAAAAAGAAAAAAATTGGTGACTTGATAACTGTTTCTGGGGGAGAACCCTGGTTATTAAGAAGTTATTTAAAATAAGAGAATAAAGCATAACAGGAATTCTTGGCTAGAAGTAGAATCCAAAGAAGTGAAAAGTTTCAAATTAGTCACACAAGCTTAAGAGTGCTGCAGAGTAACCACCAAAACAAGTTTACAAGAAAAATGAGGGAGGCTTTTGTGATGTTTTAATCTTAAAGCCTTTCTGGACCTTGTGCTTTCACTAAGCAAAACTTAATGGTTCAAACTATGGATAAGTGTACCAAATTCAGTGTGACTCTTAAAACGTATGATTAAGTGGCTCAGCATCAGGCTATTTTTAAGTATACTTTCTTACTCAGTAGAAATGTGATCTGTTTCTAAAAGAAAACGGGAGAAAATGGCGTGATTTTGTTAATGTGAAAAAGTTGCAGTTATGCTGCTGAGTATTTGCAAAGGATTTTTTAATCTGAGAGAGAGGTAGGAGAAAGGCAGAGGCAGGAAAAAGAGCAGAGGGAGCTACAAGGCTGGAATGCAGAAATGCAATGACCTGGAATTTGGGAACTGGCAACTGGAACACAACTCTGTGGAGAGCGTGGGATGAGATTTTAGGGTCGGAGCTGACCGTAATGTGATGTGTCATGGCCAGAGAGCTGTGGGATGGAAATGAGGAGACTGAAGATGCTGGGACAAAGAGCAGAAAACTGCTCTGTAAGCCTACATATTAAGACTATGTGATGATGCCTTCACTGAAGAGCAAGGGCACTCTGACACTTCTGAACATTTTTGTTATTGACATTCCTATTTAAAGTCTCATAAATACTACATATGCATGTAATCTGATAGGCATATTTTCTTCTTTTATGTTTTTAATGTAACTGCTATTATTTATGTAAGTACTTATTGTACCTCCAAAAAATGCTATTCAGTTAGGGTGCCTAGTTGTACAAGGTCCTTTTGGAGTACAAAGAAGGGCAGAACCCCTGTAAAGCACATAATCCCAAGAGATTAAGCAAGGAGATTAAGGGGAGAGGGAAATTGATTTAAAAAAAAAAAAAGTGAAAAAAACCCACTTTATTTATGCAGTAGTTGAGGACAAAGCACATGCAGTATGTGTATACAAAACACATTCATGGGGGCCATCCACAGATATATGCAACTCCAATATCTCAGATGATACTAATAGAAAAAGCAACCGTTGGTTAATATGCGGTTAACAGATGTAGGCACTGCTGAAGAAAGCAAAAAAGAGAAAAATGGGCAAAAGGTACAAATGCTGTACCTAAGAGGAGCTCTAAATGAAACCATGGTAAGTCTAGTAGAACCTAGAGATATTATTACTGAAAAATATTCTTGAGTCGTTGGAATCATAGACTCATAGAATCATTTAAGTTGGAAAAGACCTTTAAGATCAAGTCCAACTGTTAACCCTCAGATTGCCAAGTCCACCACTAAACCATGTCCCAAAGTGATACATCTACACGTCTTTTAAATACCTCCAGGGATGGTGACCCCACCACTGCCCTGGGCAGCCTGTTCCAATGGCTGACAACCTTTTTGGGAAATAATTTTTTCATAATACTCCACATAAAGCTCCCCTGGCATAATTTGAGGCTGTTTCCTCTCTTCCTATCGCTAGTTACTTGGAAGAAGAGACCAACCCCCACCTCATGACAACCTCCTTTCAGGCAGTTGTAGAGACCTATAAGGTCTCCCCTGAGCCTTCTCTTCTCCAGGCTAAACACCCCCAGGTCCCTCAGCCGTTCCTCATCACACTTGTGCTCCAGACCCTTCACCAGCTCCATTGCTCTTCTCTGGACCTGCTCCAGCACCTCAATGTCTTTCTTGTAGTGAGGGGCCCAGAACTGAACACACGATTCAAGGTGCAGCCTCACCAGTGCTGAGTCCAAGGGGATGATCACTGCCCTGGCCCTGCTGCCACACTATTTCTGATACAGGCCAGGGTGCTCTTGGTCTTCTTGGAAAATCAGAACAATGTAGTGACTTTGGTAAGAACAGACAGATGTGCAGGAGGTTTCAGCAACTGGAAAGAAACCCATAACCACATGTATACATTTCTATCCCTGTTGTAGCTTTCAATGTTATTTTCATGCTTGCGTGATGTGCATTCTTGGCTCTAGAATGTAGTCACATCTGTGTTTAACTGTATTCCTGTGTATGGTCACATTAAGTATGTTCTCAGTTTAATTACTCCAGTGAAGGATATTGACAGGATATTCACCAATTCCTGAACACTGATTCGGGAACAACAAAAAACTGTTTGGGCTTCTCTGGATTTCATTTTGTTTATGTGAGAGTTTTGGTTTTCAGCAAATCCTGTGCTTGTGCTCCACAGGGTGGTCCAGGTGTCAGAGGTGCCAAAGGTCATCGTGGTGATCCAGGTCCAAAGGTACCTTGTACAGCACTTTACAGCTGACAGATGCAGAGGTTCTTGATTTATCTCTGCTGTATGTAAACCTTCAAATGAATTCCAGATTGTTTCTGATGTCACTGAGGAAAAAGCACAACAAAATGCCATTGGCATTTGGCCTTTCTGTTTTCATAACAATTGCGTGTCCTATTTGTTCCTTGATAACATATATAAAATTCAGAATGCTGCTTTCGCAGCATAAAATCTTCCTTTGTAAAGGAAGCAAGCAGTTTTAAATTGAACCATAACTTCTCAATCAAATATTAACTCATATTTCAGATGTTTTTGAGTCTATTGTTATTTAATTCTTCAACTAGAAACTGCCTTTGTCCATATGATAAGAGTTTAACTTATGTCCTGTGCTACTTTAGGGACCAGATGGACCTCGAGGTGAAATTGGTGTTCCTGGACCACAAGGACCTCCAGGACCACAGGGACCCAGTGGTCTTTCAATTCAAGGGCTTCCAGTAAGACTTATAAAATCAATAGCGTTCTTTCCTATGATGTTTTGGACATATTTTAGACTAGACTGAAATACCTTTTGGTGTCCTGATCAGAATCTGAATTTCAATATTTGAGGTGAAATCACAGATTTGGGTTTAACCTTCAGTGGACATGCGTTCAATGACAACATTCCCATTTTAATTTGTATCTGAACTTTTAGTTAGCTGCAGAGATCTGATCACAGGGTGAATATGACCCAGGATATCCTTGAAGCGTGAAGACAAGTAAAAAAAATACTTTAGTGGGGGTTATAACATGGCACCAAACCAAAATGTTAATATTTCATCTTTTTCTGGTTGTGGTATTGCTCATCGCAGATCAGTTCTGACTTGAAAGGTATACCCAAGCAAGAAAACCAAATTTGCTGCCAAAATTAAGCAATGGTATTCACTACTTTACAGAATCTATCATCAGAGGAGGTGATTAGATCTGGAGTTTGCAATGCTGTTGTGAAATAAGTCTCAGAATTTCATCATAAAACACATTGGTATAATAATGAACTAGTCTTGTTTCATATGTATTTCCAGTAGATGGGATCACACAAGCCTTGAAAGGTGGTAGATACATATTTGAAAGGTAGTAGATATATATTTTTTTCTGATAGACCTTTTTCAAAATTTGCTACTTTATAATGCACTTTCTTCTTTTTACTTTGTCTATATGATACTGCTTGTACAATGTAATGAAGTGATTGACCAAAACTGTATATTCATAACCATGTTGCCATCAGAGAATAACACAGAATAATTATAAGAATAGTTATTTCATACAGAAATCATGTTCCTGCATAAAATTTAATTAAAATTAGTTTATTATCTAGAAAAGTATATCTTTGTCCTACATATGCACTGTAGAAACGCATGTAGTTTCCATAGAAATCCATTAGTTTCATCATTATAGGAAATACTTCTGATGGCTGAAGAGAAACAGATTCCTTTGAGAAGAAAAGAAAATAACTACTTTATTTTGTAACATAATGGCTCCAATTTTGTCAGGTTAATTCTGAAGTCTTTAAAAATTAGTTTCATTTTCTATATTTGTAAATTCTTAGTTTACAATTTTGCAAATAGAGTCCGCAGGCTTGCTTTCAGCAGGAAAAATAGTCTGTTTTCTATATTGGTTGCTTGTTTCTTTGTTTTTTTCTAAAGGATCTGAAAGGAACTATTAAAAATAGTAAACTAATCATATATTTGTTTTCCTATGTGTGATTCTTAATTTGCAGGGGCCACCAGGTGAAAAGGGAGAGAAGGGAGATCTTGGTTTTCCTGGCCTGCAGGTATTCCCTAAGTTACTGTTTAACCTGTCACTTACTAAGTTTGAATGTTGAATTGACATAATTGTGAATTTAGGGCACACATTCAAAACTGCTGAGAAGCATGTTGTTCCATTAAATTTGAATGGAGGTTTAGAATGAGGAGGAATTTTGGGTGTGCTAGTGTGTAGTGACAAAATCATTCAGGGTCTGAAGGACTGGTTACTTTCCTGACCTTGTTTAACTCTGAAATAGGGTCTATACAGACTCAAAAAATACCTACTCTTAGATTTCTGCTTACAGAGTGAATAATCATAATCTGCTTGTTTTCACTTTAAACCCATTAAATTCCTCCTGGAATTATCTAGGGAGAAGGATCAGGCACTTAATCTTTTTGATGCCATCTTTCACAAGATTGGCATCTTAAAAAGCTGCAGTAGTCAGCGAATCTTAGTTTTGTGCCTGGTATTCAGTCTGGAGGTTGCATTCCAATTAATTGCTGCTTTTCAGGATCATTTGCATCTTTCCTTTTTAGATGCTCCTCTTCCTCTAATTATGTCCCTCTAGTATTTGTTGGTTGTTACCAAGTGCCATGCATGTTCATAGGTGTAATAGGTAGTGAACTCATACAATCTTTCACCATAAGTCAGTTTTGTTAGCCTTGTGAACCCTGCAGTAGTGGTCCCAGTGTTGCTCTGCAGCCCTCATGAGCCAGAGAGTGACATTTCATCTGAATGACAGGGAACTGCTGGATGCAACTAGCAACAATATGCAACAATACCTGTCTTGCTCAGGCAGATATTTCCCCTTTGATACTGCTGCACTGACTTCAAGCAATATGGTAACAGACTCCATTTTAGCAACAAGAGAAAGAGAGAAATAGTAGTTGTATTATTAGGTTAAGGTATTGGTGCCAGGCAGTGGAGTTACACTGATGTGACACTGGAATAATGTAGGAAATCAAGCTCTTTTCAGCTCAGTGGCATACAGAACCTGACTTGATGAAATTGTTAGTGTTCTTAGTAGGGCAGTAGTGAGGAGGTATGAAGGCTGTGCACTTTAATGTGTGTTTAAACATCTCTCATTTCACAGAAATGACTTCTTTACTGAATCTCTTCTTTATTGAACTCCCTAGTTTCATTTATCCAAAAGCATGTCATACAGTTTCGCTGGAAAATGATTTAGTTGGATTCTGTTAACTTGATCTCACCATTTGCTCTCCCTTTATGATGCTTAGGGTGTCCCAGGAGCATCAGGTTCACCTGGAAGAGATGGAGCTCAAGGTCAAAGGGTAAGGTAAAATAAACATGTTTTACATTTGTTTTAAGAGTTTCCACTCCACAATGGATATGTTTCCCAGGTTGATTTATTATGGTTTATGTCACTTGTATTCTACATTTCTGGAGACCCATATGGCTCTGCCAATCAGAGGAGAAGTCAGAGATAGGGTGGAGTATCCTTCCATCTGCTAGATCAGGGTTAAGAAATACTAGATGGGTAATGGAGACCCACGCACTATGGATGTGTTTAATGCCTTTGATAGGAGTAATTGTCATTTGTGTCCAGCACTACCAATTAGTCTATTTGCTAATACTTTTAAAATTAGAGGGTGGTTAAATGGTACATTATTAGTATGCTATCTAATGCAATCATCTAAATTTGTTTTCTAGCTAATTAATGAATACAAGAGACAATTACAAGGGAATTTAATACTGAATGTGGAACATAACCTGTAGAAACTGGTGAGATAAGGAAAAGGTGAAGAATAATATCAAAATTTAATCAACCTTATTCAGCTTCTGGTAGAGCAAATGAAGGTGCTTACAGCCTATCTAGGAATCAGTAAAAACAAATTCATATTCATGTGTGCAGTTAAACCTGTAACTCCTTTTCCCTGTCTCCTTGGGGAGACTTTTGTTTCATTATTAGTCAAGCGATGGAAAAATTTTGATAGCATAATACTGGGTTACTGTCTACAGCAGAAGTTCATTATTAAATATGACTTTTCGGTTTCATTTGAACAAGTTTTACATATTCATGATCCTTTTTTGGATATGTTAATGTAACCTGAACCTCAGAGAAACCTGGACCTTGTTTAGATTTCTGGCATTAACGTGAGACCTTGCTGTAAAAAAAAAATAATCCCTATAGCAAAATGTGTGTTTGAACTTACTATTAGGAACTTAAGCATTGGCATTACTTTATGTATAGAAGTAATTCCAATGAAGTTACTGTAGATCTTGGCCAATGCCTAGATGTTTTTTTTTCTAAAATCTTGAAAATAAAGTCATTTTATTAAAGTTTTACACAATATTATCATTAGATGAATAACCTCCTAATCAGAACAATAGTTTTCTAATTTTCAATTAAGTTGTGCTGAAATATGAAGATAAATATATTCATTTTTCTACTGTATAATGCTGTGATGCCTTCTGCATGGTAGCTCATTTTTCGTGCTTTTAATGTCTTCTTTTTGACTGTATTTGAATTTCCCCCCCTAAATTCTTCACGCCTGGTGTCACCTCTTCACCCCAGATTAATAAAGACCTGGAGCCTGATGGAGATTTGGATTTTTGCACTATGCTGTCTAATTTTGGTCATAGCCAGGTTGAGGTGACTTGGAACTAGACGCTGTATGTGTGAGTGGTATGTGCCTCCTCTTCCTGCGTTCCTGATCACGAGAGACAGTGACCATTGTACCATTCAAGGAGAAGAGAGCTTTGTGTTTTTATTGTGTTCTGTAGATAACTTTGTATTTAGCAGTGGAGACCCACAGCCATGTCTTGATATCAGCCAGCAGTTCAGAAGTGGTTTAGTTTTCCCACTCCTGAAAGTCAGGAGGCTGTTGCAGAGAGGTGGTATTTCTGAGAAAAGCCATCAGGAAGACTAGTGCAGCAAAGGCATTTGATGCAGCCTGGAAAGATCATGCAGTGCTTATTCTGTAGAAGACCCCAGTGTTGTCTATAATAATGTAGGGCAATTACCTAAATTGCCATTTTTTATAGATATGGTAATAATGCTTCGTTCATATGCTCACTTTCTTCTGGTGTTAATCAAAGGAGCTGGATAAACAGCCTAGATCTCATAAAATCAGGTCTGTTAGCTTGTTATTGTCTCTGTGTGACCCTTATGCAATATTTTTCCAGCAGTAATTATTTCTATGGCAACAAATAATTATGTTATAGTAATTTCATGGTGCTGTAACTCATTTGAATCCTGTGAAGTTATGACAACATAAAATTGCTTCTAATGGGTGAAGATTCAAACCGATGATTTCACTGCAGTCTCTTTGAAGCCCAAGTGCTCACGAAAGGCATAATTCTAAGGGCATAACTGCAGCAACAGCAAAGGAGAACTGGAAAATTCCTGAAAAGTAAATTGCCTTTTTGTATAATGTTCCCTTTATTGGGCTTCCTCCTTTTAGCCAAGATGCCAAACTGTCTTGCAGCTATTAAACTACTAGAACTGATATCTTCTGTGTTATTCTTAGCTTGGCTGTAATTTCCTCTTTAGTATTTATTGTTCATTGAAATATTTTAATTATGGTGATACCAGCGCTGTAAAGTAATTAAACAGATGGCCCAATCACACTGATTTTAATGTAAGGTAAGCTTGGGACTGATATCTGTTAAGAGATCTCTGAGAGCTTTGCTGAACGGGTGATAACAGGATGTTAGACTCAAGAAGTCCTGGAATGGAGATGTTTTTTTCCTTACAGTTGCTGGTAGTTGGAATCACTTCACTTTTACAGTTCTTTTCCTTTTCTTTTTTTTTTTTTTTTGGTTCTCAGTGTTCATCTTGGCTGTTTTTATTTTTTAAATCAGTTGAGAAAAGGGTGGGGTTTTTTCCTCCTAATGTATTAATTCACCAATTAGTTTATAAAGGTTCACTTTGTATTTCTGAACTTATAGTCTTTGGTTTATTTGTTTCTCTTGGGTTTTTAGGAACTCATCAAGAAATAGAGCATCTCTTCTCTATCATTTTCTTAATGAAATGCCTTCCATATGAAAAAGAGTGGGATGTAATAAAAATACCATGGGAAGGTTGAATCAGAGTCAAAAATGCATTCTGTCATAATAAAGCAAACTTTCTGAATGTCCATGATAATATTTTATACCTGTCTGGTAACTAGTTTAAATCTACATCTCAAACTACACACAAGGAACAGTCTCCTTCCCTCTCATCAGCTTCCAGTTATAAAGGATTTTATAAAATAGAAAATTGTTTCTTTTTATTTTATGGCTGGGGCTGTGGTATTTGGTGTCCTTTCTTGCTGTCCCGTATCTGTAGCTAGCAATATAGAGAGGTTTTACTGAAAAGAAGATTGTGTTTCTCCACCAACTATCCCAGGCATAAAATGTTGAAAGATACAGCTTGAATTGCACATACGAGAGAATCCAAACCAGCATCATGCCTCTGTTGCATACATAGACAGTAATCAGACTCTCTTGTACTCTTGGTTCATCTCTTTCAGCCAAGAGTATAAGGTTTGGAAGCAGACTGAAACTGACCCTTGTTGAGATGCGTGAGTAGAGTGGGGAAAGGTCTTCCCTTTCCCATATCTTCATGGCTACTCTCCAAGTTCAGGTCACAATTGCAATCCCAGTTCTTTCTTTCAAAGTGCAGGCCACTTGAGAGGACAGATATACAAAGCTGCAACAAAAGAAACCTAATAGATCATCCTGAGTGGCAAGCATGCTCTGCTTGATTACACAATGTAGGGAGGGTTCTCCACTGTTCGAACTCCCAAGTTCGTATCTCTTGAGCCCATGATGTTGTTACTGCTCACTGTTGCCTGGTGGTTTCCTCAGGGTGTTTTCTCCTGGCCAAAATTCTTGGCAAAGAGGCATGGTGGTTGTTTCTTAGCAGGTTAAATAGTTCTGGAGGAAGCTCTGTTGGATGTGCTTCCTTCCCTGTATGTCTGCTGGGGGTAGGACCACAAACTGTCAAGACACTGGTCTGCAGTTAAGATACCTCTAGCTGATAGAGAGGATGAATCAGTTTCTTAAACATTTCTTCAGCTCCTAATGGCTCCTGTTCAGCTCACTCTGAGAGCAGGAGGACAAAGAGACCAGCTCTGAGACATAAGGCCTTCGCCTAGAGACTAGTAAATTAGATATTGCCAGGACATAATTCTGAGCACTGTCTAGTGACCTTTGCCGTCTAATGCTTGTCATTCTTGGCAGTGTTGGGCGGGGCCAGCTCTTTCAGGACATTGTTCAGAGGATAGCACAGATCAGAAGCAGGGAGTTTAGATGACTACTGTTTTACTGGGATTTATAGAATCATAAAATTAAAGTTGGGATGGACCTTTGGAGGTCATCTAGTTCAACAGCCTGATCAAAACTGGTCTGATCAGATCAGGTTGCTCAGGTCCATATTAAGCTGAGTCTTGAAGGCTTCCAGTATGAAGATTCCACAAGCCCTCTGAGCAACCCATTGAGTATTAACTTTCATAGTTTCATTGTACCACTTTTTTTCCCCTACCTATTGACCTGTTGTCCCGTAGGAACCCCTGGTACTTTTCCGCAGTGCCACAGAAATGCAGTTATGTATCTTGATCAGAGCTGTGTCACATCTTTTTCTTTAAGGACTTGTCTAATATGCAACCAGAGGCATAGTCACAGGGACACAGATACACAAGGAAGGGAGTGTTATCTTCCAGATGTTAATCTTAAGAGCATACTGCAAATGTTGGAGGAGAAATATGACCAATTAACAACAGATATGCAAGAAATACATATTTTAAGTTATGAAGAATTAATCGTAAGGTATTTTCAGATTATCAGCTTCTAGATGGCTTCGGTAGTTTCACGAGGAAGAGAGGAAATGCTAAGACAGCATTATTATGGGTTAAGACAAAACTAGCCTACTTGGGTTAAATAAAGGCTGTGTGTTCTGAGCAACATTTAACCCAATGTTTCTGGGTTAGCTTTAATTTAAAATAGCTCATGTTGTGCAAAATCTTTTGCAAGCTACACCTTGGATTAATACACTGAGATAGTGTTTAGTAAAATTTCTCTCCTTTAGGACTGATCAAAAATAAATGCAGATTTTAAGTCTTTGTTTTAAAAAGTGAAACATATCAGTCTGAAGGTTTTACTGTGTACTCTCTAGTTTGCATTATCTTTTAGGGACTTCCATGTTATTACAAAACTGTGAATAGTTATCACTGATGTTTTTAAAACATTGTTCACAACTAAATGCTTCTTCCAGAGAATATCAAACCCCCTATTTTATAATTTTAAATGCATTTCAAAGTTCCTGATACCATTCTCTGTTTCCTCTAGAATAACCAAGTTTGAAGCCTTGAACACACTTTCCTTTGCAGATTTATTTAGTTGAGCTAGGCTTGTAATCTTTTCTCTGTATATGTCGTGTAACTACTGTGATACAGACACTATTAGTATCTTTATTAAAATGCCACTTAGCTGTTACATTTGCTTTAGTTCTTGCTGTGATAGGGGAGCTGCTTTGGTCCTTGAAGCTTCAGGAGCCATCTGGCTGCACTGAGAAATAGGAAAGCATTTCCTTATCAACTCAAAGAATGAGTAGATAACATAATATGAGTTACTATGATGTGGCTTAATTTATCAGTGAAACACCCTTTTAGTGGAATTTTAAAATGTGTTTTCCAGGTACATGGCAGATAACATTCCCCAGCCACTGTTTCATGCCATATGTTAGCAGGTTTGAATCACAGTTTCCAAATCATGTAAAGCTTAGAACTAGTCATTCATGCTATGTTCATTACTAAAATCATGTCAGAAATAAAGTTTCAGGAAAAAACAGTACAAAATGAAAAAGTTGTGATTTTTCTTTTCTGAAGCTCTAGGAGATACTGAGGCCTAGAACGTTCTTTACTCTCTGTGTCAGCATAAACACTTTCATGCCCTCTCTTCCCTTCTGCTCTCACCTCTGTGTTCTGATCTTGGGCCAGAGATAAGATCACATTTCTCCTTTTTAGGCTGTGTAGTAATTGAGGAATTGACTTATCACCAGCCTGGTCAGAAACCTATGCTTTATAGCCTGTGGTTACAAAATGTGCATATTGGTTAATTTGCAGGAATACTTTATTAATAGTGTATTTTCTTCTACATCTGGTCAGTCTTTTTTCTATGATGTGCTTGATTTCCAGTTGCCAAGTTATCTTTAGTTTTTGGCTCTCATTTCTGGAAGCTCTGAAGCACGTTCATAATGTAAACCACATGAGCGTTCTTGCTGCTTCCTGAATCAGGACCTTGGTGATAGCTAGTACATATGTACAATATTGCAGGGCAGAGAGATAGGCTCTTTCAGTACTTAATCAGTGGGACTGTGAATAGTTGCAACCAGTGAGAACAGATGTAGGAGTGTGACCCATCTTGTGGTACAAAGTTTGACAGCAACCCTCTCATTTACCTCATGGCAGCAGCATTGCAAGTGAAATTCACTCAAAGGTGAAAATTGCCAGTACAAAGAGTTTTGCATTGCTGGTTCATACTTCAAAAGCATCATGAGATTAGTTGGATTTTTTTATATCACTGACACCATAGCACCTTTTCAGCAAATAAGGGAATTTTCTTCTAAGAAACAACTGATGCCAGTTATTAATTTAAGAAAAAGCAAAGAACAAAAAGGAGGAAAAAAAAGTCTTCTGGATGAACTGGAACAGATTCCTGAAGTACATACAAAAAGCTGATAAAATTGCATATATTTTTCTTTTATAGGGCCTTCCTGGCAAAGATGGACCCACAGGCCCACAAGGACCTCCTGGCCCAACGGTGAGTATGGCCCATGGAATTTGTTACTGTAAAGGCAGGATTTGGGAGGATGGTAGGTCACTCTGTTATCTAGGATTCAGTGGATAGACCCAAGGCCAAGGGTTTTCCTTAGAAGCTGAAATTCTCATGACGCATGGGGTTGGCAGAGAGCTGCTTGTCTCATGTCATTTCTTTCCACTTTTACTTTTTTTTTACTCAGGAAGAAATGTTTCACATGGGAAGAAGAGACAGTTTCATCAATAGATTGGTTGCTTTACGTAGCTTTTTTTGTTCTTAGTCAAGTACCTGCACTATATAAAGAGAATTGGTGCTCTTAACATTCGAAACACTTTCTTCTTATGAGAAATTCCAATTAGGATTATTAGTTAAATGAACCACCAAGTTTGTTTTGGGGTGGAGGTGGGTGCATGTATTCAAGTGCTTTCATAGAGTAATCAAGGAAGACATTCAGCCTTCACAGCAAGACGTATGCTGCCTCCAGAATCAGTCTCATCTGATTCTGATTCAATCTTCTCAGGTAGGGCAGCCACGCAAAGTTAATGCCTTCTTGGTAGATTTAAGACATTTGGTGAACCTGCTGATTGTATTGAGTATGCTCCAAGAAACCCTCTTCTTTTTACAAAGAATATTCTGAGTCATCCCCCTGAACATGATAGTAATGCCACAGGATTTAGTCCAGGGGTTCAACAATCTGTGACTGTTCCAGAAAGCAAGCAACACGCGTCCATCTTTCTCAAGTGCTTTTCTCAGAGCTGTGCTTTTGATGCTCTTTTACCTGCAACATGTACTACTTAGTCCTCTCTCCCAGCATCTCCAGTCTTTGACTGGCAGTTCTATTTGTGTGCACTTCTTCCTCATCACAGAGTATTTCTCCCACCAGGATTCATGGATGTTGATTGTCATCACCACTGTTTTGTTTCTCTTCACATAGGGCATACCTGGTGCTCCAGGTGTTCCAGGTGTTACTGGAAGCCAGGGGCCACAAGGTGATGTTGGAGCTCCTGTGAGTAAAATTAATTACTATTGCTATATTTGCTGTTGTGCATTAATTCATTTCTGATCCCAGCTTCACTGTTTTACAGAACTTCATATTTATAGTTAATGATCTCTTTGCAGTTAGTGGCTAAGAGAAACAGCCGATTGGTCCTTCTTTGTTCATTCTTCATGATTAAATTTATTTGTTGACCTTACACATGATATCTGGAATATAGGGATTAGAGAGTCACAGCATGAGATTAAATTACGAAAGTTAAAACCATACCAGTATGTGAATTTGTAGTCTGTGTGTAATTACTTTCTCCTTTTTTCCCTTTCCACTTCAAACAACTCCCTGGCAATTAAAGTCTGCCATTTATTAACTTGAGTATTTCCAAAATATTATTCTGATTTTCAAATTGTGAAAATATTACATGAATAAAAAACTGTCTTTCATGGGTTTGCAGTAGAACAACTGAGTAATGATCAGGGCTTCTTCTAGGATCTTATTATAAATTTGACCATCGGTTTCACTGAGTGGAAAATTAAACCCTCTGTACTGAAAATTAGTATTAGAAACCTCTAATGCTAAGTTTGTTTTTCAGATATTTTTAATTTATTATAAGCCCCCCCAAATAGTCTAATTAGAAGAAAAAACACAACTATAAAATGAGAGTGTAAATTACATAAGAGATTTACAGTGGACTTCTTTTGCTCTGTAACAGTTCAGATAAGATTTTGTATTCACATTTTAACATTTGACCACTTGATTAATTATAAAGCCTTCTCATTTTTTTTTTTTTGCATATCACAGTGAATGTTCTATTTAAAGACATGGGACAGTTTTGTATTTCTGACTTGATTTCTATAATAGATTTATTTTCATTTTTTCTTTCAAAATCCAGTTTGCTTTGGAGATTTAGTCCAGTGCAAGCATTTTTACTCGGTTAGGTGGAAATAAACCGACTGATGATATATAAGCAAAGATAATAAGCTAATGCCCAATTCTGCATAGTTTCTACATGTAATCATGAGATCTACTGAGGAGGTTTGATGAGCTATGGAACTCATTACTATCAATGTGTAACATGCTGACTTTTCAGTTCCTGTCCAAACACATGTTCCAGATATCGAACTAAATATCCTAGAGTGTAGCTGTTCCTATGAGTTACGTAAAAGCTCTGCTGTGAATGTTTGGGCTTTAGTAGTTCTGAAAAAACAGCTAGGTGGGGGAAAAGTTATTGAGCTTCAGTAAGGGCCTTTCCCAAAATGTAGAGTAATAGAAAAGAGACCTAGAAATAGCCTTCCAGTCTTTGTAGGAGTTTCTTCTTTCCCAGGACAGAATAAGCTGTGCTTTAACCATGCATCAGTCATGCAGACCTTTCCTTGCTTCAGGAGTGTCTGAAAGATGGTCTAGCCTACCCCCAAAACCTCCACTGGTAAAGTTGTAACTGCTATAGACAACTTCCTCCATTCCATAATGATCCCTGACATCACTATAGTATTACATCATCTTTAATGTCATACTCAGTTTTCCCAGTTTGATCCCATTGCTGACTTTGTTCATAGTGGATGCAGAGTATTGGTGCAATAAATGCTATGTATTTCAGAATGATATTTTGTCTACCATCAGCCTTCTCTTCCTTATACTAAGTGATAATTAGACCCATTTCAGCCACATGAAATGCATCATCTGATCACTTGCCCTTGCTGCCATTTTAAACAAGAGAATTCAGTATGTGATAAACCCCTGAGAAAGTAATTGTTGCCGTGTAAATTGTTTTGTTGAGTACTGAAACGGAAAAAGTATATTTGTTATTGTTACATAACTTCCTGAAACCTTGCTTACTTTTTCTCCTTTTACTGTGATCCTGCAAGGGAGATAATGTTTGGATGTTAAAAATTTTGAGTGAGAACAAAATGAGAACTAATTTTGTACTGAATCTTTCCATAGGGTCCTCCTGGAGCTAAGGGTGAAAGGGGTGAGCGGGTAAGTCTATGTTCCTGTTAGCCACCATTTTTTTTTTTCCCGTCTAGCTTTCTCTCTCATAAAAAGCTTTATCTGTCAATTTATCATACTCTGTTTACAGGCACAATAGTTTTCTCTATGCAGTCAAGAAAACTTTTCTTCTTTTCCAGACATTGTCTTATATATAGCTATATTAATGGTTCGAATGTGAGAACTATGTGGCATTAAGCATGTTCCCAAATCTGTCACTGGGGTTATCTTCTCAGACCTCTGTTTGCTGGCTAAAACCAGTAATGGGAATCAGGGGAATCTCAAAACTTACTTGGCTTTTCTTCTCATCTGTGAGGATGTAATCTCTCAGGGATAGTAAATGTATTTCATTGCTCTAAGCATTTTCAAGACAGAAATGATGCAAATTGTGTTTTGACACTGCTGCTGTTGTTATCCAGGGTGATCTCCAGTCCCAAGCAATGGTGCGTGCTGTTGCTCGTCAAGTGTGTGAACAACTCATCCAGGGTAAGTACATAAATGGTTAATATACTTATATCTCTAGAAAGGATCTTTTCCTGCCACAATTACAAATATGATGCTTTTCAAAGCATCCAAGGGGATCTGTTTGGTTTAGGCTAGACAGTCAAGATTTATGTTCCAACTAGATTTATGTTCACCTGGATTTATGTCTAACTAGAGCTGATTAGCATCAGCCACCTAAAAAAAAAACCAACCTGAATTGTCTCCAAGCTATTACATACACAAACGTTTCTGCTGTAACACTTTCAAATATCTATAGACATGAAAAACCCCCCAAAGCAAGGAAATAAAATTCTACACAATAGTTCTTCCATTTTCTGGGTACTCCCTAAACCACTATTTTTCCACCAACAAGCACACAACTTCTTATTATCAAAGCATGACAGACCACAGCCTTGAGGACCTGCCAGTGCTCTGTTCAAACTCATCCGAACTGGATTCTTCACTGAAACTTGAAAATGATGACATTTCTTTTCCTGCCAGGTCATATGGCGAGATATAACTCGATTCTGAACCAGATTCCAAGCCAGTCTGTCTCTACACGAACAATCGCAGGACCTCCTGGTGAGCCAGGTCGGCCGGGGGCTCCAGGGCCACAGGGTGAGCAAGGATCACCAGGCATGCAAGGGTTTCCAGGAAGTCCTGGTCAACCAGGAAGACCAGGAGAAAGAGGTAGGCTTCGTACTTCACATATACAGAAATATACCTCCCTTGTCTGATACATTCCAGTGGCTTCTGTCTCCTGTGTAAACGTGAGAGAAACAGTTTTCTCACTAGCTGGTTGGTGAGCTCAACACAGACCATAATGAAAGTTCTGGAGACATTCAGTCATGAAGGAAATGTAAGCTTTGCTGAGCATGATTTGGCAGGGTCAGACAGAGGTTTAATGCCTAAACTGCTGAGTATTGGTGGCATCTAGTTGGGCACATCCTATCACATCATGCTTTCATCTTACTAGAACTCTGAAGTGAGATGAATTTCTACATGTATATGCAAAGGAGCTTATAAAAGACAAGTGGACAAGAAAGCTTCAAACTGATAGGTCTGTGTTGGGGAAAGACCGAGCTTTTCTGCTAAACTTGAAATGTGTCAGTCTGAATATTTCTAAATTATGATTATCTGACAGGAGCAAGGTTGGTAAGAAAGGGGGAAAAATCCTAGTTTATCAGTGGTTGAGAGGATTAAGGAGAGGAATTGGTGAGGTCAGAGAGAAGTAACACAATCAACTGTTGATTTACAGGTATTCCCTTCTGTATTCATACATGTAGGCTTGATCCCTATCTCCTTACCTCCACAGGCATTGCCTAATAAAGAAACAACTCCGTGTTTTAATGTACTCCTTCTCTGTGCCACCCTGGCAATCTTTGGTGTACCAGAGTAGCACTAATCTCACAGGGGTAGTACTGAGTAGATCTGTAATTGTGCAAGTGCTTTTAAGACCATCACACAAGGAAGTGACCAAAAAACCCAAAGACAAATGTGATATTCAAAAGCAATGAATTGCTGCTGCTGTTAAAAAGTCTGCTAACTAGGGTTTTAAAAATGAATTGCTATGAAGGCTGTTCAGTTCAGGAGCTTAATACCTCTAGTTCACAGCAGCCATGATGACCAGAGTTAAAGAATGTCTTTGAGTGAACCTGTGAGCCTGTGGTTCCTTTCTTCCCCTCAAGACTAATTCTAATTACCATCTAGAAACAAGAGACAAGGTTTAGGGTACTGACCTTTCAGTCATGCTGCTGCCTGCTCCAGCTGGGCAAGGACTGTCAAGAAAGAAGGAGAAATGAGAGAGTGGGAGACCAGTAAAGAAGAAAGGCCAGGTTTGACGGGGCTTTGAGCAGCCTGGTCTGGTGGAAGGTGTCCCTGCCCATGGCAGGGTGGTTGGGACAAGATGATTTTGAAGGTCCCTTTCAACCCAAACCATTCTATGATTCTATGAAAATTGGAAGAGCCAGCAAATGAGGAGCTAACTTTAAGTGGTGATCTGGAGAGACTGAATGCAGATTTCAGGGTAGTTGTTTCCATACTAATACTAGTGTATTTTAAACGGCTTCTCAGGCAGGGACTGTCATGGAATGTTTTGCTAGGGCTGTAGGAACAGGGGAACCAAAGTGCCAGGCTATGAAAGGGGAAATCTGTCCAGCATTTAGCATCTATTTTCCATTGCATTTGTTGTGCTGAGGCCCAGATGCACATGTTGTACTACCATGAAATCACAGCATGATTAGATGTAGTCATTTAAATGAAATATGATGTGGCTTAACCCACTGCTAATAATTTTGATATCTGGGAAGAAGCACAGGCAATAGATTGGGTACAGAAAGGATAAAAACACATTGAAAGAGAATATTACTCTTTTCCTCTCTACATAGATAACTGATGTTAGAAGGGACTGGTTTTGGCAGGTAGTGCTTGTGGGGAGTTTATAGTAAGTAGAGAGCAGGCTCCTGCTGAGCATCCTTCAAGAACTATAATCAGTCAGCCAGAGCTCTCTGCAGATTTTTGTAAAATGTGATTCCAAAT
Organism: Coracopsis vasa; assembly: GCA_026283785.1. Classification (NCBI taxonomy): domain Eukaryota; kingdom Metazoa; phylum Chordata; class Aves; order Psittaciformes; family Psittacidae; genus Coracopsis; species Coracopsis vasa. The sequence continues at coordinate 41,896 of JANHGB010061588.1, forward strand.
GTTGGGAGTCTTTACAGTGTTTACAGCTTAAAGTGAGACTGGTTTAGGAATAAAGAATCCACGTGGAAACTTAAAGACAAAATAATTGGCTAGTTTATTTGGGTGAAAATGAATTTTAGGACATTCATGTAGCTGGAGCCTTGCACAGAATCTGGAAAGAAGAGGAAGGAGCTCATTCAGAAACTAGGTAAAAATATAGAGTAATTTATTTGTCCTTGAGGATTTAATTTCTTCAGAAGCAACTGAAATTTTAGACTGATGTGTGCTTGATGCAGTAACGGTTTATCTAGCAGGAAGATAACTTTTGAGTAGTACAGACCCTTGGGGTATTTCAGAATCCATTTCTAAGGAATTGCTCTAAGCTAACCCCAAAATGCAGCAGTGAAAAGTGAAAATTATTTTTACCACCTTCATGCTGATGGAGAATGATCGAAAGTTTCTTGTGCATTGTGGATCACTTGGTTCCTAACTACATATCATACAGTGAAGTAGCAGACTAAAATTGCTCTGCTTCTGGATGGAAGGGGTTTTAATTTCCAGTGACTGGACAGAGGAGGGTAAATGGACTCAGCCCCCATTCCCTGCTGTGTTCTGAAGCATTGTTTATATTTAACTTGTTCAGCAAGTCACAATGTATAGTCCTGTTCTGAGGGAGTGGTAGAGCATACTAAAAAGTAATAGATATTAGAAGGGAAAAAAGACCTGTTTGTTTACCTGTTAGTGTTGCTTTTTTCTCCTCACAGTTCATTCTATTGGGATTACTGCAAGAACTTGTTACTGGCTCTGAGCTGAGTGGCAGGGTGCTGGTAGAGGGGGAAGAGAAAAGGTGACGGGAGGTTAGATGTTTTCTCCTACTTGCCTCTCCTGCCCACCACCCATTCAATCCCAGCCTGTAAGAACAGGGAAATCCTGAAAGCAGTGTGTGGAACTGGTCAGAAATCATGCACCAAGAGAGCTTTCCTGGAGAACGGCAGCAGTGAGAGATCTTGACACCAGTGAACTCCTCTGCTAACTCGCCTGGCCAATGGCTTCTTTTCCTTTGTTTACCTTGTCACTCTGCCAGGCGTTAATCAGATGCTGTGAAAAGAGGCTTCGGTTGAGAGAGCGTTTTGGAGTTTTGTTAGAAACCTCCACTTGAACTCCTAGGTCCAGAGTGTCCCATTCCTGGATGTATTCTCCCACAAGTAACACACTGGGCTGGTCCTTCCATAACAGACCACCTCGGTGGAAAAGGATAAGTCATTCTCTTGACAGATTCAGTTCTCAGTGTCTGCTGCCAGCCAACATCTACTTTTATCCAGTGCAGACATAAGTGAATGGATCAGAATCACACCAAGACATTTGTTATTTAGTTTTCCCAGTTAATTTTTGCTTTAGCTGTACACTGTGAGGTCTTATCTGTTGCATTTTTCTAATGATGTGGAAAGAAACATCCCTGGCAACCTCAGTATTTGTTAGCAACAATAACATTTTCTTGGTGCCACAACTGTCCATTTGAATTGGATTAGTGATTTAAAGATTAAGGAGGTCTATAGTACATAATACCAGATAAATGAATAGAATTTTGTTCTCTTCCATATTTACATAAATACAGGAGCTTGGGAAAAAACCCAGACCCAAACACTGATTGTTCACAGCACTCATCTCTATTTTAATTTTAACTAGTTCACAGCACTGTTTTCTGGTTTTATTTCAGCTAGTTTGAACATTTTTGATTTTATTTTTTATGAACTGAGACTTAAATAACTTGTGTCTGGCTTCTGAGTGCTCAGGAAGTAGCTAGGATTCTGCAAAATAATATTAAAAAGGAAAGATTCAGCGTGGGTTTTTCATCTCATCCCTTCCCTACTCAGTTATTTGTATAATATCTGGGGAGTTTCCTCAATTTGAGGAAAAATGTGAAAGCTGGAGTAAAAATTATGCGTGGCACTGCTGCCTTTCAGATGCTGCTAAAGAAGTGTAGTTATTCTACTACTACCAGGTGGACTTCTGCTCATACGATGTGTCCTGAAGTCATGCACAAAACCTATGGCTGCTCACTCCATCCCACTATGATTAAAATACAATAAATACCTAAGCTGTCACTGGGAAAGTCACTATTCTCAAGTACAGCTTTATCCATATTCTCTTCCTGTTTTCATATGAAAGCGTTGGTTAAACACGTGTTATCAAAAGCCACATGTTTACAGCTCTGATGGCAAAATTCCAACGGAATTATATGGAGCTTTAGCCAGTGGAGTCAATTAAATATCTTTATTTCCAATTTTAACTTAATCTGAATAATAAAAGACAAAATCATCCTGTGTTATTATACATTATGGTTACAACTGAGTATTTTTGAAGGAGATTTTTTTGTAGCAGTTTAATTTTTCTTAATTGCAATATGCAGTTCTCCTCAGAGGACAATATTCTCTTGAACACATAAATAAATAAGCAATACCTAAGCTTTCTTTTCACACAGAAACCCTGGACATTAAACTTGCTATAGAATGTGTTCATGATCTTGGGTTTGGCTTTCATAACTGATGCTATCAGAGGTGCCTTTAGTGGAGCATTGAAAATAATTGATTTCAGTTGCTTGTGATCTCCATGGGGCTGAACCCAAGCCATTGCTTATTTTGGATGGGGACAAGACATAAAAAGAGTGGTTAGTGTGAAGGGGGAGAGACAGTTTGATGGTATTGCTGAAATATGTCCAGAGCACAAATATGAAACTTACTAGTATTTGAAGCCACTAACTCAAATGACAGATTTTGATACATACTTTTACCCCTGACAGTGATTAACCATTGCAGTAACTTAGACGCAGAGTGATGTCTTGTCTAGTGGACTTCCTTAAGCTAAGCTCCCATGAAATGCAAAGATGACCTTGATATAAAGTGAAAATAGGTGAATTTTGAATCTTCCATCATTTATAGAAGGGAGCCATTAACTATGACCAAGAGGTCTGTGAATCTGTTAACTTACTCCCATTAAAGAGCTTTGGTGGAAAGTCCGTTAGGGAAGCTCATGGAGTGCTCGATTTTAGCTCATGTGAGATTCTTGCTGCAGTGTTTATGTTCTCTTTCACTTGGGTAAACTTTACTGGAAATTAGACTAAAAGAAACCTGAAACAGACTTGTATCTTGGCCTTCAGCATGTTTGCTTTAGGAACTTGATATCCATGTGATTTCAAAGGTTTGCTCTGTGCAAGAGCTTCATAACTTGTTCCAGAATGAACGTTTTATTCTTAGCCTGAATGGATTTGTTCCATATTTATAATTCCTTACTGCAGTTTACTCTGTGGATCACGTATGGGTGTGTGTTCTTGTGCATGTAAAGAATAATAATTGAGTGCATGGAAGGCTGTGATTTGAAAACATTGTGGCCATTGTCTTTGCAGTCACCATGTCGTGTTATCGTACAGTAGGATGACTAATGGCCCTTGTACTAAACATCTGTGTGGGCCAGTCTTCTTACGGTCAAAGCAATCCACACATACAGACTTTGACTTTGCCATTTGGCAAGCATTTCCTTTCAGTCATGTATGGTAAAAGACAACTTAGACATGTTTACCTTGTTAAAAGGCCGGCAGCAGTAGCAGTGAATTGCCACAGAGGAGTCTCTCCATATGTTTGAAGCAAGCCATGGATAAGCAAATATTAGGTATCTGGAACAAGGTATTAGGACAAGAGGTTTGCCTGAGAAATTTGTCTTTAAAATGAGTGGAATTCAGTTGCTGATCCCAGATGCTGTGGGTTTTTTGGTAGGTTCCCCCAGGAATATAAATGTAGGTTAGAACATATATATGCCACTGGGGACTGCTTCCTACATACACTGTATGTATACATACATACACTGTATTGTATACAATGGAATCATTCACCAGGGGTTCTGGATAGCCCTTCTGACTGAAACTGCAGTCTCTGCTAACCAAATGCTAACAAATTTCAAACAGGAGGTTCATCTTGGACTTGGATGACAGTCTCTGAGAGCAGGAATCCCGTGTATAGCATTGCTATAAATCCCAGAACAAAAGATGTTAGCAAACTTCAAGATGCTTGAGTCATTTAAATACTGAAGACCCATTGACCTTCAGTGAAATTTAGGATATAGGGCTACCAAAGGCCATGGGTTTAAAATTCCTGAAACTTACCTTTTGGACACTTTATAATCCAAAAGTCCAAAACAGTCTGTATAAGATCAAGCAGATGAGGCCCTCTATAGACATATGGGAGCAGCCTCATGTTCACAAGCCCTGGTCCTCATGGGGACACCAGTATCTTTTGGAGGGACAACACAGCAGGGCATAACCTAGAACGCATTTATGGTAACTTACTTCTCCAAGTGACAGAAGGAAACAATGAAGAAAGGTGCTGTGCTGGACCTTGAACCTTACCTTACAGCTCCTCAAGAAAGAGAAGCTGTTGGGGAATGTGAAGCTCATGGGCAGCCTTGGCTGCATGGACCATGAAATGGAGTTCAAGATCCTTAGGGCAGTTAGGAGGATGTAAAGCAAGCTCACTACCCTGGACTTCAGGAGAGCAGACTTTGGCGTCTTCAGGTATCTGCTTGGTTGAGTACCTTGGGATAAGCCCTGGAGGGAAGAGGGGCCCAAGAAAGTTGCATGAATGAAGAAAGCTTGCTGTAGGAGAAGATCGGATTCGAGATCATCTAAGGAGCCCAAAGGTGCACAAGTCCATGGGACCTGACAAAGACGCATCTGTGAAACCTGAGGGAAATGGTGGATAAAGTTGCCAAGCCATTATCCATCATACTTGAGAAGCTGTGGCACTGCAGTGAAGTTCCTGCTGTCTGGAAAAGGGAAAACATAACCCAGTTTTTAAAGAGCGAAAAAAGGAAGGCCCAGGGATCTATAGGGCAGTTAGTCACATCTCGGTGCCCAGCAGCATGGTGGAGCAGATCCTCCTGGAAACTGCTGAGGCACATGGAAAATAAAGAGGTGATTGGTGGCAGCCAAGATGGCTTCACTAAATAAATAGTGTCTAAGAAATCTGGTGGCCTTCTGTGATGGGGTTGCAACATTGGTGAGTAAGGGAAGAACAATAGATGTCTGCCTGGACTTACGCAAAGCAGTTGACACTGTCCTACACAACATCCTTGTGACTAAACTGGGAAGACATGGATTTGACGGATGGACTACTTGGTGGATAAGGATTAATTGGATGGTTGCACTCAAAAAGCTGCAGTCAATGGCTTGATGGCCAAGTGGAAATCAGTGATGAGTAGATTTCCTCAGGTGTGGGTATTATTTAAGATGTCTGTCAGTGGCATAGACAGTGGGATTGATGCACCCTCAGCAAGTTTGCTGATAGCACCAAGCTGTGTGGTGTGGTCGACACGCTGAAGGGAAGGGACGCCATCCAGAGGGACCTTGTCAGGCTAAGGAGGAGGGCCAGTGTGAACCTCCTGAAGTTCAACAAGGCCAAGTCCTGCACCTGGGTCAGAGCAATCGCAAGCACAAATACAGGCTGGGCAGAGAAGTGATTCAGAGCATCTCTGAGGAGAAGACTTGGGGGTGTTCCCATGGCAGGGGAATGTGGGGGGATTGAAAGTAGATGATCTTTAAGGTCCCTTCCAACCCAAATCATTCTATGATTCTATGGAAAAAGCTCAGGAAGTTAAAAAAAATATGGCTCCTTGCAAAACTAAGGTGTCCTCTAGACATTTTTCCCTAAGAGGTAACAGTTACCTGAGTAGGAGGGAAGGAAGGAGGCCAGTCAGTTTAAATTGCATAGTACCCCATCAGGGGCAACAACTGTTTTCTTTCTACTTTGTTTTCATGAAGGTGCTCTATACTGGCATTGACTCTGAATGTGTGGAAGTTGTGAAGCAGTGAAAGCAATTACCAGTGCTAGGAGGTCTGGAAAATGGGGGAAATGGCCCACAAAACAGCCTGGATTTGGTGTCATTGAACCATCCAAATCAAACATAGACTTTATGAGAGTTTCCAAGTCACCGGTGGAAATTCAGGGTCTGGAATTCATGGTTTTGACACCTACTTTAGTTTGACACCATTTATTGTGATCGCTATGTATAGAAGGAGTTTTTATAGGATGCCATAGTGGTGGTGCAGAAAGAGATGGAAAGCTGAAAGAAAGTTGTACCTTCTCTGGATTACAAAATCTGTGGTCTCCGTGGATCAGACCCAATGACAGAAATGTGGGGCCATGAGCAAGCACAGGAACACAGCTCAATGGCTGTGCATGTTGGAATATCAGAGTTTCATGAGTGGGAAACTTAGATTGGGCTTTGGGGGGACAGATTTTGACTGTGCTACAACTCCTTTCTTGCATTTAGCAGGACTGCAGTAACCCATGCTAAATCTCTCCATTTATGTGTAGAACCATCTTATGCTGAACCACTATTTGGTGGGTGAATGTTTGAAGGAAAATTGGCTGTAGCATTAAAAATCTGACTTTTCAGAGCCACACAGGAATTTATAGACAGCTTTGTGAGGCTCTGAGGATTCTTCTGACTTACAATAGTTGTACCTTGGTATAGTCCAGAGGCAGCTTTCCAGCAGGAAGTGCAGCCTGGAAACTGGCTGATGGCTCTGCATACCACCCTGATGAAACCACCATGGCAGCAGGAATGTTTAAGACCCCAGGAATGCCATGTTTCCTTTGAGAGGCTGTCAGGGAAGGGAGGGAAAAAGAACCAGATAATGCTTCATTTTTACCTCCTCCCTTCTCTGCCATCTGTTTTTCGATGAAAAATAGCATATGGAACTATAATACTGGTTAAATAATAAACACTGCGCACAGTTTTGATCAGAATGTGACTCTGATGAGTACTATTTCTTTAGGTTTACCAGGCGAGAAAGGAGAAAAAGGCAATCCAGGTGTTGGAACACAAGGACCCCGAGGCCCACCAGGATCTACAGGTAAAGTTGTTATATCAGAAGCACCCAGATTAGAGCACTACGACCAGCATGGCTCTGTTCTCTGCTTCAAAGGCTTAAGCTGCAGAAGAGACAGCAGTTCAGGCCCCTTAACTGTCACAATGTTCTTACTATGTAATATGACATTGTGAAGCACCACATGATGGTGTCATCAGTCACACAAGTATTTTCCTTTTCCCTGTGATAAAGTGCTTCTCCAGAAACTTCTTTTTTTAATGTGTAAAATATTATTTTTCAGAAATAAGGAAAAAAAATAATCTGGATTAACTGCATTTGTTTTCTTATTGACTCCAAGTCATACCTAACTGTGACTTGACAGAGAAATGTACATTAATTAAGCACATCAATCACAGGCATTTACATTCAGCTCCTGAAAAAGCAGAGGGTGATATCCAGGTCCTGTTGAAACGGTTGTAAAATTGCATTGACTTCACAAGGATATTGTGGCCATTAGAGCACCAGTATCAAGGCACAGCATTATCCAGAAGCTGTACGGAAAGTGAGTTGGGGAATCAAGAGCTGCGCAGGAATCCAGGGCTGTCCTCGCCCCATGGAACTGCCTGTCTGAACATCTGATGCTTGGTGAAACGTTTCTGTAGGATAAATTCCTGGCTAAAAGCTGTCTCTGGCAAGGAAGACGAAGCAGAGGCCAGAGAAGGAGGCTCAGCAGGAGCCGGTCTCCTCTGGCTGCTGCTTTGTCTTCCTTGCCAGAGGAAGGCTGCAGCCTTTCCCTCAGCTTGCCTGGGGGAGTCAGAGCCAGGATGCCTAGCTCCTCCGCTCAAGCTATCTCCTGGCAGTGTTTGTAGCACACTCAGTGCCATGTTTTCCAAGCCTGGCAAGGTGGCCTCAACTCCCTGCTTTTATGAAAGACTCTACTCAGATGTTTCATCTCCCTCTCCTACACAGGACCTCCAGGAGAAAGTCGTACTGGCAGCCCGGGACCACCAGGTTCCCCAGGCCCACGAGGTCCTGCTGGGCACACAGGACCCCCAGGCTTACAGGGTCCTTCTGGCCCGCCAGGCTATTGCGATCCATCCTCCTGCGCTGGTTATGGCATGGGAGGTGAGTAGCCAGGAGTCGGGCAGCTGCTGTTTGCAGAGGTGGGGTTGACATCTTCTAACAGCCAAAGTAAGATGGAGGCTACTGGTGAACCTTGTGCTAAAACAGGGGAGCTTCCTAAAAACCCCATGTCCAGTGCTCCTGTTCTGTGGGACACAAAGAGTGTCCCCACAAAGAGTGTGACCCCAGCACAGTGACCAAAGGAATTCCACCACCCAGTCCCAGCCTGTAAAACTGATCCCGCGTAGTGGGTTTTCATCCTGTACGTCTCTGTGTAGTTGTATGAGCCTTTTTCATCTCCACGGTCTGTGTGTTGAACCCCCAGCTCCTAATGTTTGTGACAGCAGAAGTTTTACATTTGTTTCAATTCAAACATGTTGCTCAACTTCCCTGTCCCGTGTGCCTCTGAATGGCATGAAAGCATGACCCTTACTAAACCCCTGGTAGTGTAACCTGACACAGGGATGCACGTGTCCGTTATTAACCAGTGAAGCAATCGGGAGAAAATGATCCTTTCTACGTCTTCTCTGTATCCTACTTTCCCATCTTATAGCACGGAGAGACTGTGGGACGAAGTTAACACAATTACCAAAAATCATGTTGCCCAACCTAAAATCAAACTCTGTTAGTAAAGCAGTAGTTACTACAGATGTTACACATAAGGCATATTTGTTTGATGTTTATGGTTTAATCTGCCCGTGATTTGTATGTTTTACTTACCTGAATGTTTTTGTTGTCGTCTCTTCCTATCCTTTTCTCCTCACTTCCCCTCCCCGTTGTTCCTTTCCTGTTTTAAGGCCCCATCCCTTACAATGGCTACCAATCCAGAAGGTGAAAGGCTCATTCTGGTTCAGGTCTCATTTGGCTGAAGGTCAGAGATGGATGCTGAACTGCTCTGTGCTTTCCATCAACGATATTGACTACCACTAATGAACTCACTAGCTGCTGTACATGCACTTAGCTTCCTTGCACTGCGAAAAATTATTGCCTGACCCATTTTTGCCTGTTAATCATATATTTTAGACCATAATTGGAATAAGCTAAAGCAGGCAGATTGTGCAGTGTTTAGTTAGCACAGTATTACAACTGGACATTTGACAAATTCTGGTGGTGGTTTCCAACTAACTTGGCTGTCTGTTGGTGGGTTTCCAATTGCTCCAGCTTATTAATTTTGTTAAATGTTTTCACTGTTCCTTCATGTGAATAAAAGATGTGTATTTAAAAGATTCTATATATATACTCACACACACTATATATACCTATATATAAAATGTCAATTTCCTAATGAGTGCTTTAATTTTCTACTCTCCTTCTCCTGTGTTAACCGTATGAATACTCTTGGTGGTGGTGGGTTAAGGTGGATACGGTGAGCCAACTGATCAAGACATCCCAGTAGTGCAGTTGCCACATAACTCCTACCAAATCTATGACCCTGAGGACCTTTATGATGGTGAGCAGCAGCCGTACGTAGTTCACGGGTCCTACCCCTTGCCATCCCCATACTCCCAGTCCTCCTATCCATCACCGCATCTTGCTCAACCAGAGTTTACTCCTGTTCGGGAAGAGATGGAAGCTGTTGAACTGAGATCCCCAGGAATTAGTCGCTTCACAAGGAAGATAGCCAAAAGGAGCGTCAAGACTCCAGTACGCAAAAGGGCGAATGGAAATACACCCTCTCAATGAAGTGGTTAAAACAAGAGAAACATTTTCTGTACATCTGGCCTTCTGTTCAGGTACCTCTCCTGCTGCACAAGGTGTTTACAGCCTTTTTTAATAAAGAAAGGAGGAAAGAATTGTACATGACCAGTTGACACAAGTAATGGTAATTATCTTGCATGCCAGAAACTTAGTATGTTAGTGGGTTGGTGCTAGATGATGATGAAAGGTCACTTGTTGATCCTTCTCTGGAGTACTGTTCTATACACTATTCAAACTGTATCTAAAAAATGCAAGTTGGTTTACATAGACCCATTCAGAATAGTTATTGTTTTGTTATCCATGTTTTTCCAGTTGATTATGTTCTGTTAGTTGTGGATGAGTTGCTTTACTAATAGAGTAACCTGGCTACATTCACTGGCAGACAACGCATCATCAGGTTTCTTTGAACACAGCTTATTACCCTTCCGCAAAGAAGTGTTATGTTAATGGACTATTTTTTTAACCCACATTATATAAATACACCAGAATGTTCTGTGGGAGCACACTGATAATTTATTGTGAACCTCTTTCCTTTCTGTTTTGTATGCAAATAAAAGTGGCAAGCTTTTATACATTAAGGCTGTGTTTGCTTGATTTTTAACTTGGAACAACTGTATAGATCTTCAGGGGGCCGAATGGAAAGAAAAGAAAACATATTTTCTTTTTTCAACACTTTTGGGCAACAGTTTTTGTTTTAAAGAATAGAAGCACTTAGTATAAGCAATATTTAGCCTCATTTTCAGAATTATATATAAACAGGTGTAGAGAGTAACTGTGAGGTGGTCGTACCATCTATGGCCATGACATTTTGCATACTGACGTACCAAAGTCAAAAGACTGGCAGGTAGAGTTCCAAAGGCAACATGGATCAGCTAATGAGAGGAAGGAAAAACCCCAACCCAACCACTTGAGGAGCCCAAAGCAATTCATCATGTTAAAACAAATGAGGTAAATTATGAAGTGACTCAATGAACAGCCCTGAACAGCACTGTAGAGACTGATCATCAAAGCAGGATTTAAAGCAGAAGCTCAAAAGCGTTCATTTAAGTTGAAAGCATAGGTTTGGAACACCTTTAATCCAGCCCTCTAAGGTCATGGAGAGACCTGTGGATCCAAGGGCTGTTTTCTGGCTCAGCCCTGACTGGGCAGGCTCTGTTTCTGCTCAGCGAGGAAAGACCTGTCAGCTCTTGCTTCTGGCTGCTGTCAGCAGTGCTCCCATTTCACCAGGAAGATGACAAACAAGTGCCTTTAACTGGCTCATCTCAGATTCTGTGGCCTAGAACTCAACCTCGATGGTAACACAAACCACTTGCACACATAGCCAACATGCACAGCTTCATCCATCCCAGGGCAAGTTCTGGCAAGATGCCTGTACACCTTGCTGTGCTATGTTTCTGGTTTTCCATTATTTCTCTCACCCCCAACTCCCATCACTTTCTTGGAGAAAGGTGAGAAAAGTTGATGAAACATGAGTTGAATGTCATTTCCTTACCTGGACTTGCATTTAAAGTACAAGTTGGTAGAAGAGTTTAACCCCAGTTTACAGGATACTCAAGCACCGCATGAGCACAGCTGTGTGCACATGTGTAGGTACCATAGCCTGGCACATGGAGCTGACATTCAGGCAGGTCTTACTGAAATGAAACACAGGTTATGGCTGCATCACGTGATTAGTTTCCCTGCTTGCACTTGGCTTTGAAAACAAAACATACCCCAACTGTGACCTCTCTCTGCCCCCTCCCTGGCTGGCATGCTCTCACACCATGTTGTATCGGACCTTATGGAGTCCCCACTGAGATACACCAAATCATAGCTCCTCTGGAAGTGACTGTGAGAAGGTGACTGATGGAAAATCAGCATTGAAGCAATTCTGCTTGTGCTGTCTCGGAGGGATGTTAGGCTTCAAGTTACAGTTCATTATAGATTTGCACCCAAGACAGGTTGTCAAGCAACACTATACCCAAAGCTCAGGTTCCTTTGGGACCAGGAAGGGTGGTGGGACAGAACCAGGGATACATGGAAGACCGCACAGCACAGATAGATACAGTCAAACTCATGAAAATAAGGCAACTGATCAGAGTTATCTGCCCTGTTTTTGAAATGGACAGTAACAGGCTGACCAAAGCCCTGAGTGCACCCGTGCTGCACAGTTGGTGTCACTCACCCTGTGGCCCATCCATGGTGGTTGCCTGGGCTGGGGGAGCAACATGAAGTAGCTGCACCCTTGGGCACATGGGGGTCCAGGTACTGGCTTGCAGGGCCCTTGGCTGTGGGACACCCGCACCATCAGCTCTCAGTGCAACCAGATTCCACCCCCCCACCATATGGGATGTATGTGCAGTGAATTAAACAAAGGAAGAGATTACTTGGGGGGTAATAAAGTAGGCACAGTTGTTAAAATTTTATAACTTAATTTATAGACCAAAGCCCAAACTTTAACTACATCACCTAATTTGCTTTAACTTCATAATGACACTTACTGGCACCCCACTAACCAAAATGCTCCATGCATCATTCGTCGTATGTACACTTCCTGGGTAAACCTTGGCAATAAAAAGTCACTGGTGGGCACCACCAAGTTATAAAAATATTATTCAGGATTTGTATGTGTGCCAAAAAGATGCATATGGTCAACATTTTCTCCAAAAGCCAGTCTGAATAAGCAGGAATGGCTTCTGTTTTTCCAGACGGCCTAAGAAACTGAAGTTGCTGACTGTGAAGTATTTAGCACAGGATGAACAGCTGATGCCACCCAGATCTTCCCAATAAAGCATATGTACTGTGTCCTTATGCAAAAAAGAGCATTTATTTTAACCTACTGCTTTTAAAAATACTTTTACTAGTTCACCAAATGTGGTTACTGACTTGGAAATGAAATCTGCACGTTCACTGGGCAGGAACATTTCCTGGGATAAGCCCATCTGAATGCCAAAGAAATGCCTGATGACAATCCATTAGTTTATATGATGAAACATGGTTATAAATAAACCAATGTCTTTCTTCCTGTATAATGCTTGTATAAAACAGATACAGAAAACACTTGAGGGTTTTCTGTGCACAAAAGCAATAATGAACTTCAGGGAAATAATCTGCAGAAGCAAAATAATTTTAAACTTATTTTTGCATCATTCAACACTTACTCCAGTTTCCTCATTTGGTTTTCATAATAAGTATGCTGCTGCTTCATTCTTTAACACATTCTTCAAGTGAGGAAGGCGTGTTCCTGTGACTTGAATCAAAATCAGATTTGGGCTTAAGAGGGGAAAAGAAGGAAGAGTATCTCCATATGATCTGCCTTTACTGTCTGTTATTTCAGTGAGGTCTTTAACATAATCTGTGCTGGGCTGTCAGAATCTACTCCTGGGGAGGAACAGCCACTTAAGAAAATACCCTGTACAGCCCCAAATGGGTGGTTTAGTTGGTAAACAGCACTATAAATCCAAAGTGTGCCATCTGTAAAAGCTACGATAGGGTGGGGGTCTGCTCGCCTGCTTTCTATGGCAGACAATGTTACAGGTAGCAACTCTCCTGCTGACAATCATGTAATGTCTCCATATCAAGAATGAAACAGTAGTAGGATTATATTTCATACCATTCAGCAGCTATAAAGGAGGAAGAGTCAACCTTGATTCTGTCATTCAGCACACTATTGATGTGAGAGCAGAGCAGACTAACAAGAGTCTGAAAAGCTGTGAGATTATTAAAAAAAGTAGCTCTTGTTCATTACTTGCCTACATTCATTAGGCAGTTCCTGGAGTATACCTTCCCTACTAACACAGTCTGCTGTTTGGATGCAGTCTAACAGACTGTCTCCACTGAACTTCACGCTGCCCTTGCTGCTCTGCACTATTCCAGCAGTAAGTTCTGCTGGAACTCAGACGTCTCTTCCAGCATCCGAGAAACTCCAAACACTGTAAAATGCTGCAGTCCTCCTCCCTGCAGCAAACAGGCCCTCTGTAGGCATAAACTGACTTCCTCTTGGCTTAATTTTCAGCATTCCAAGCACACTATATGGTACACCTTATCAAAAGATGGACAAAGCTTGAGGATGAAAAATTACAGTTGGTGACCAGTACATGAGGAACAGGCTGAACTACAGGCAAAGCATGTTGTGCAGAAAACCTCTTTCTAGAAGGCTGCTGAAGCCTGTGAGATAAACTTCTGTAGGACATAAAAAATGGCCATCCCAAATGTCACTGCCTCTTTATTCCTCCAAGATGTATCTTCTAGTAATAGTTTTCTTCCCTCTAGCATGACTACAGTATGAACACACGTGTATTTGGTACTTGCCCTGCTTTCTCTGAAGAGCTGTTTTTCTAATGCAGCTTGGCTCTGGAATAAATTTGATTTTGCTCACTACCACCACAGTAACTTCCATGGGTACATTCACTTAAAAAGATAAGGACAACGCAGGCCTGCATAGACATACATGTAGCAACACCTCACCATGAATTTATCTGATGCATATGCTCTGTGTTCTAGAAGAGGCTTTCAGAGAACCACATAATCTATTACAAAAGCAATAAATGGCTCAAGCCACTGAGGTTTTTTACATCCCACAAAGACAGAATGAGTTCTACATGAGTAATTCCCTTTTTCTGAACTGAGACTGGTATTCTGCCATTCATCAAGCTGTATAAGGATGGACTGATCACCTCTGTTACTAGAAGAGCAAATCAGATCATTTACCGACAGTATGCCATTTGTGGCAGCTCTGCAACCACAACTGCTCTTACTGCATGGAATTCAAGCTTTGCAACCTTTAGTGTGAGATACTTAATTTCAGTAAACAGTTTACTGTTCCCATGAGGTGCAAATATTCACAAAAAATGTATCAATTCTTTAATAATACTATTAAATCAAATGTAATTCACAAATTCCCGATCACACACCAGAGTACAGCTGGTATTAACAACATAATATCTATTCTTAACTGTTTCAAATACAGTAATTTTTATAATCTTTCCAAATAAAGTTTGCTAACACCCATCAGAAACATTCTGTACAGGATTTACCGAGGTGCATAGATGCTTCCATGGTAGAAGAATTTATTTTCAAGGAGAAGAGACATTTCTGATGGTTCTTCTTTCATTGTTGTTACTTCCATCGAAAATCTTTAGGTCTGGAAAGAAAAAACAACCAAAAGTGCTTTAAGAAATGTATTGGAACTGCAGGGACTTTGGTTTAAGGATGCAAGAACAGCCACATCTATTTTTATTTCCTTATTCTGGTACTTGAAGTTTTGTGCTAAAGAAGAATAACAGTATTTTTTGGATTACTCAGTTTGCTCAAACCTCTAGGAATTTACAGACATCAGGGCTAGTTGGTCAAAGTGTTTCTTAAGAGCCACTACTACTTTCCTAAACAAACCAAAAAGCACCCTTAACTGAACACAGTCTCACAAGGATTTTAAACACCAGTATTAATGTCTCTCTGCTTTTAACAAATGACTAACACGTGCATAAGATGGCAAGTTTTAAGTTAAAAGCATAGTACACCACAACAGTGCTGGAATAATTAAAACCAATGATTTAAACAAAAGCCTACTTTGCATCTTAAAGTTTCTGCAATCCTTTCTGCTTGGATGGCAAATGTGAAAAACATGCAGACAACTGGCTGCTGTTTGTAATCCTCCACAGCTCCCTCTTCAATCATGTCACTCACTCTGCCTGCCACATATACCTACTAGTGCAGAAGCCACGTTCTCCCTGAAACCACGGGGTTTAGACTAGGTAAGAGTTTTAGAAGAAAGCTAAGTTTGAAGGCTAGATGCAAGTCTACATCCCTAACAGGTCCTGGAGAGAAGTTAGGGCTCTGCCCAGTTGTTTAAAAAAACCCAAATAGCACAGGGTGATGGCTTCTAACGTGCTCAGGACACAAACCGCGTGTGCTCAGCATGAACGGGCTGCTCCTCACAGCATACTGCACCTCGACTCACACTGCCTGCAACAACACAACCTGTTATCAGTACAGCAGCCCTTCGTTCTTGACTCTTCTGACTGCTTCTCTTATACACAAACCAAAACAGGTCATGTGAACTGCCTCTCACTATTGAATTGAACAAGAGATGTAGTAACAAAGGTTTTGGAAACATGTAATGGGACACAGGGTCAGCAGATTTACTGTGAAGTTGAATGAAAACAGCCTGGAATATAGGAAAAGCTGCAATTCACAACAGCGAATAGCAAACCAAGCTAAATTTACAATGGTGGTAAATTTTATCATTAATTTTGTTCATAAATACAAATTAAAAGCAGACAGTGAAGTCATTCATGCAATTCTTGTACAAGGCTGTAGGTTCTCATGTGAAAGCAACTCCAGAATTCAGTCTGTGCTATTTCAAGTGTATTATATAAAATTTGATGATTATATGAAATTTAAATAACAACTATAAAGATGAGCGGGATGGTCTCACTGTAATGAATTGTAAAGCTTCTCTGTTTTCCATTTTAATTCTATATTAACATTTGTACTTGTATCTTCTGTGCATGGAAGAACTGCTCTAAGCAGTAATACCTGAACAGTCTCAACATTTGAAGGCTTATAGGCACTGAGAAGTCAAGTCACGTTTCCTAGAATCCTGGGTTTCAGTACTCAGACATATTCCATGCTTTGTTCCTCAGATGTCACCCCTGCATACCAGAATATATACTTGTATCACATTGCCTGTGGTGTGTTAAGAGAGCTGGAGTTTGAAAAATTCTCAGCAGAGACTTAAAAGTTTTATCACCACATCCATCCTAGACAGGTGTACCTGTGCTGAAAGATTTTACAGATGCTGCATGGTGAAGACATCACTGTCTTGGAGCTTACAGTTATTACTCTTTTTTATAGGCCTATTTGGTCTCTTGCACATTGCTCAAAGGATTTTGCATTTTTATTTGAATGGCACATTTAAAACTTCAATCCCAGGTTAGGCTGGAGTGCTGCAGAGTTAATACTTTGCTGTGGGTGAAAATCCAATTATTTTTTTGTTCTTGCTTGTAATCTGCATTTCAACCTTAATGCTCATTGTCTTAAAAGTTAAATGCATAAAACATTGGACTTTTAGTTTGCAGTCTTACAAAGTTAATGAAGCTTAAAGGCAGGCTTTTCTACACTAAAACACTCGTCTGAACAAATACAAAAGTTTTTAAAGCCTTTTCTACTGCCACAGTAGGCTTTTATGCCGACTAGTACTTGCCTGTTGAGGCCACAGATGCTGCTTTTAGAGTCCTTGGCACTAGGAAAGCTAAGCCTTGAAAAACACCGCCTTTGGCAAAAGTGTCACAAATATTTTGTCAGACAAAGAATATGAACCCACAAAAAAACCTGTCTACTCAGAGAGAATTATGTTACTTGTGAACACCAATGGGTAACTGCTCATTGATAAATGACATAAATCCACACAAAAGTGTTCTTCAATGGCAGCACTTTTGCCCTTCTCCAGCAAAGCACCAAGTTAATGCATTTGGAACAAAGGAAACAGTATCTTCTAGAAGAGATGGTTCAGAAATTCACCCAAAGGCAGGACTTCACATACCTGCTTCTCTTTCTTTTTTTTTTTTAATTAAAGGTAACATTCATGGGGAAAAAAACCTGCTGCATATTGACAGCAGGCTCCAAGACAAGGAGGCATCATGTGGGAAGTAGCATCTCTGAAATCTGCTGAAAGGCAAAGCATTTTGGGTTTGCTGAAAATACTCAACTTTGCTCTGTGCAGCAGATGTCTGCCACTAAAACATGTTAAAAAATGTGTCCCACTAAAATTTTATACTGCACATAAAAGTCATTACGGCACAGTCCAATGAATGCTAGGCAAAATACTCAGCGAATTAAATTAACATCCAGTTACATCATGCCTCTCAGTGCTTCTCTCTCTTCAATACTTTAGCATTGAGCACCTCACATCTGAGGACAGGCTGAGAGAGCTGTGACTGTTCAGCCTATAGAAGGAAAGGCTCAGGGGGATAGCATCAAAGAAGTGAGGGTGCAGAGAACATGGGGCCAGGTTCTTTTCAGTGGAGCCCAGTGAGAGGACCGGAGGCAATGGGTACAAACTGAAACACAGGAAGTACCGTCTCAATATCAGGAAACACTTGTTTTACTATGAGACTTTTACTGTGAAGGTGACCAAGCAGTGGAGCAAGTTGTCCAGAAAGGTTGTGGACTCTCCATCCTTAGAGATAACCAAAAGCTGTCTGGAAACTGTCCTGAACAATTGGCTCTAAGTGGCCCTGCTTAAGCAGAGTGGTTGGACAAGATGACCTTCAGAGGTCCCTTCCAGCCAACTGGTCTGCATCAGTAACAGAATGATGCCATTAGAATTGCTTTTCAGACAAAACTGTAACTGTGTGAAATCTGCGTAGACAATGAAGAGAGAATTCACAATGGCAAGCTTTAGTCTAAGGAGACTCCTCAAGTCATCCCTAAAGTCACTGAAGACAGGGCTTCCTGCGTACTTTAAGTAAAGGTCCATTTTATCTATACCAAATGGAGCTTAAACTACCTGTACTAAATACTGAAGTTTAGTGATCATACTTGTGTTTCCCTAACAACCACCAACAACTCTAACGTACACCACTTTTTGCAGCTGTATAAAACAAGGTTATCTTTAATCTAGGTCATTTCCCTGATGCTCTTTATTCTCTTGCTACACAAGCAGAACGGAAAGGCAGGAAAAGTGATGGATGATTCTTCAAAAGCAGCCTTTTTGCCAGAAGAAATGCTCATGAAGCTATGACCTCAGCCTCTGAGTATCTCAGATGGCAAACAGAAACTAACAGTACAAAACCACCTACTTACATAGTTGCAACTATGATGGGACCCTTCCCCTCCCCAATACTCAGTATTCTTTTCCAATATGATGTGAAATGTGCTCTTCCTAGGGTATTTTTCCTGTCAAGTAGACAGAACAGAGACTCTTTCCAGAAGTTAAATGTTCAATTGCAATTTTCAACTCCTGGAGTGAATACTTATTTCCATCAACTCTGAACAGACTTGCTGCACAGTTCCATCTTTATTAAATTCTTGTCAGCACATTCCAACAAAGATGTTTCCCTTTTCCTAGAGATGTTTTGTGGAGGTAAAACAGCCTCAGAAAAAAGTAAAATAAGGGGGGGAAGGGAGAGGTATTACTCTGTGTAGGCCAAATCTAAGTAATCACCAATCTGCATTACAATGCAATATCTTGATTAAGAAAAACATACAGGCCAACTTCACTGCCTTATTTTTCACATGAGAGAACATCTTGTAATACAGCCCCTACAGCACACAGATGAAAAATAGCGTTACTTACCCCAAAGAAATAAGGTTAAGGCTCTAGGGTAATAACTGACACTATTTTATATGTAAAGAATTTATAATCCTTTGCAGCATTTTGATTTTCAGACAATCCCTTTAAAAATCCTTAATTTTTAATAAATAAGAATACTTCTTCAAAACGACATATTTTAATCCAAATTATTCTGGTTCTTTTAGAAATTCTAAATGCACTGGGATTAGCTATGATATAATTTAGAATCCATGTTGCTCTTCCTTCTTCCAAAAGAAGTCACACACCCACCTAGTTTTTTCAACCACATGCTGCTAATAAAATAGCATTTGATAACATGACCTCATCTTTCAAGCTCAAAAAACCTGCATAGTCATCTCTCCATAAAGACTTGGAATAGTTTTGTTATGCTATATTGTTTAAGGTGCTTCAAAAGAAATTATACAAAGTCAAATTTTATGGAGTTACTACAGTCATTTGTATGCTCACAAGCCTGTATCCAAGACTGGTAACTAATTGTTTCAAAGCTGCCTCTGCTAACGAATAATACCACCAATGCTGCAGAAGTGACCTGTCAATACCTGCTCTTGACTCAGCAATGCACACCTGGTTTGGAGGCTTTGAAGATCTCAAATGGCATTTTTCTCTTCACCTGCGGGCAATTATCTCACCATTGGAGAACGTGACCCAGGGAGCCAGAGTTCCCTGTACCTTCTGCAATCTCACCACAATAACAATGGGCAGTTCAGAAGGGACTGCATCAGCACTGTAAAAGGTCAGTGCCTTAAGGCTAACTAACACTGCACACTAATAAACTGAGATGAAAGCAGTGGTACAAGAACAAAAGTTGAAAAGGACAGGCTTAGAATTGTGAAGATTTCACTGCATCCATGACTGAGAAAAACCCCACTGCATATACATTAAAACCCCATAAAAATTAATAACCACCTTGTAAGAAAGGCACATCCGTCTTGTCCATTCACAGCCTGTACAATGCTCCCTGTTACTTGAAAAATTTCTTGTCTGGTAGGATTCCCATTCTTATGGCTTATCCATCAAAAAAGTCTCAATTCAAAGTTACCAAATGTTTTAAGAGTATCTCAGGCCAGAGGACTTTAGGTCTGTGGCTTTATGATAGATTTTTTTTTTCCAGTGGCTTTTTGTCACCTTTTTTCCCTCGTTTCCTGCAGAACAGTGTTGAGTTCCCCTAACAGCTGAATGAGTCTTCAGGACGGCTGTGGAGTTTTACAGAAGCTCTGTACGATTTTCCTACACAGATTTCAAGAATTCTAAGTAACAACAGGGATAAAAATCTCTCCAAACTTGGCTGAAAAACTAGAACACAGAGAGAAATGTATTTTAATTGGTGCTGAAGTACTTCTAAACTACCCCAAATTTGTTAAGCAGTTAACCAATGACTTCCATCGGCTCATAAATGTTTCTTTTAAGACTATTATAAACAAGATTTGTAACAGAAAACGAGAGATCAGGGAAGACTGATTAGTGAAAAGATTTTGTGGATTGATCACACCACTTAGTATCTAGCCCTTTGCTACTCTTTGGTCCAATTACACTGAGGTAGCAGGCACACTGGGTCTGTACTACTGTAATGCTCTTTGTATTTATAGGAATCACAATCACAGGAATGTGGGATTATTGCTAACTGATGACAGTCGGCTGCTTACACAGTATAAATCCATGGCTCACCTTTCATGTCTGCTTATTAATGGCTATACAAGTTTTTAACCTCTTATAACAGAAGGTTCAAGATATATCTCATATAAAACTGTTACATAATACAAATAGCATGAAATTTGTGGTCTGTCTGGCATATTTTTAAGATTTATTTATGAATACAACTATACAATTTTAAGTATCTGAAGATTCATTTTTATAAACAGACTTAAAAGACAGACTTCAACACAGAGCCAAAATTTATTGTAAACACAAGAGGAATATGTCTATTTTTCAGGTATACTTAGCAAGTTGTGCCAAAGTCAACAGCTAGTAGGTAAGTGCACCATAGCTAAAGGGGATTTCGGAACACATTTCATCTGTTTGACTAATCACACCAGCAAATAAACCCCGAAGGATTAGACATGGCTATCATTCTCTGTAAAACCAAATTATGTGGTTACACTCAAATATCAACAAGAGTTTGGAGCTGGGAGGGGGGAGCTGAAAAATTTTTCTACTCAAGATGTACCTACTATCCCAGGGTAGCTCTATGCCTCTGGTAAAATCATTAGTGCAACGGCTAATGGTGTTTAAACTAACTATTAAATTTCCAATAACCACTTGGCCTACTCTTAGCCATGAACTTCTTACTCTGCTTGGGGACAAAAGAAGCTTTTCCATATTGGTGTAGTTCTCATGCAGACCATCATCTTGGCTAAAAAGCACTTCTACAAGTATAACTTATTTGACTTGAAGCATAAACCACAGTAACAGGAGCTGCATTTAGTAACAAAACAGAGCAAGAAAAGGTGCCTTCACTGATACTGTTATGCCAGGAGAGCTAGAGTGACTAACCCTTTCTTGTGCACACAAAGCTTAAGATGAATCTTTTGTGGTCCTTGACTGTAGCTTGGATATTTTTTTACATAAAACTAGCACTTCTTTTAATTTTTAAAACATGTCTATAAATCAAGTCATCTAAACCGATGCTAACAATAATTTAGGTACATTTGTGAAATTAAGAATGGCTTATTACAATTAAAAAAAAATCGGCTACAACAGCAGTTTATCTAAAAGCATATTAAGTAAAACTGAACTAAGCTGTTTAAAAATTCCTGTAAATCTCAGATTTTGACCTGGATTATATGAATTCTATCTGGAAAATTATTTAAGTTAAACCAATGCAATGTTTGTGTAAATTTCATCTCAGTAAGAATTTTTGCAAATGAAAGGATTTTCTTTAAGTGATATATTCTGCTAAAACCTGTAGGACTGTAGCAAGAACAGCACTGTACACTTGGCTTTGTCCAAAGAATGACGTTATTCTTTAAATAAACAGAGAAGTGGCTAAAGGAATGGTGAAATCCTTTCCAGACTTACTGTCAGCACCAAAAGTTAAAAAAACAAATCTAGACATTTATAAAGAGCAATTAAAAATTAATTCTAATTTCATCTGTGCAAGTAGTTCAACAGTATGTATACAGCCATTCTCATATTGCTTGTCAAATTACCACTAATTTAGTTTCTACTCTTGCACATGAGATCAACAAATTTTAGCAGAAGGAGAAAGTAGCTTTGGAACTTTCTTTTTGAGAGCGTCTTCAGACAGCTGAGGTGAAAGTGCCCAGTTCCCTTTTTATTAAATCTCTCACCTTCAACTCTGGTTTTAGATACAACCTAAGCTGCCCTCAGGTAAAGGATATGAGAATCGACAGCATTGTTGTGTTTCATGCATGCTAGAGAAAAAACAGTAATTCACTGTAATAGGTTAAACAATCTAAACATGAATGTCAGATTTTTAAGGTGATTAAGCTACTGACTCTTCTAGATTAGTGTTCAGTTGCTGTCTACAGTTAAAACCTAATGTGTAGAGCAATTTTCTTCTCAAGTATCTGTGTGACTTTTTGTCCACAGGAGTTTAGATTCAGCTCTGGCAGCCGGAAATGTGAGACTTAACTACCTTCAAGTTTCCTGTTAAGAAAAATGCTACACAGAATCCTGATATAATTTATACACTTACTATAAAGTTACCAGTGATAATTCCCAGATTTTAATGAGGGTTAATGATCTCCAGCTAGTTACCAGAATTCCTACCAAGAACCTAAAAAGCCACTGAAAATGAACTTCCAGAGGGATTCCTTGAAGAGTATATTGGAACAGAACTGGGCTGCAGGGGCAGGATATTCTTCTCCTGGTTTATACAGTTTGTTTTTGGGAAAAAGTAAGACTGGCTCCAGTCTTTCACAGAAGTTTGTGTTGGCCACCTCTTCTCTCAACACTGACACACGGCAGCTTGGCTTTGTGAAGGACGAGCATTCAAGTTGGAGGTGCAGTACTTATTCCTATTACAGAAACACCCCATAACCCAAGATAAGAACCAAACACTGCCACATAAGGCATGATACAAATACAACCAAACCCTCAGAAGTTGCACGCACACACTCTGCAACTAAGCAGGAACTAAGAAGAAAGCTGAAGAAACATGCTTATTTCAGTGCAGAATTTTTAAGGGCTTACGAATAAACTTAAGATGGTCCTTATAAAAATAGCTCAAGACCTCATCATTTTCAGAGGAGATCTTTATGGTTTTCTTTCTGAGAGTCTCCACATAGCTGGAGTAACTACTCCTACAATTTTATCTGAAGAAATTAACAGACAAAAAAACTTCATAAAGAAAACCCACTTGCCAGCATCTTGCAATTATAAAAGTACTGTTTGTAACATCATTTCAGCCCCATAACCAGTATCTCTCTGGCATCTTCTTCAGCTCTGTTACTACTATATCCCAGAACTAATTTGGGTAACTAAGAATAGAAACTTACACTAGAAATATTAGAATTGTGCAAGACAAGATAACAAGCAGAAAGGGCAACTGTGGCTGAGAGGGTATCTTAATCCGAAAGACTTTCTATTTACCAGCACATATAAATTTGTTTGCTAGGAACACCAGCTTCAGGTTGCCAGAGGTTGGCAGGGCTGGCTTTAAGGAACACAAAGCTAGGGAAGAACTGGAAGTTACCATTAGCACAGGATGTGTATGAGGATTATCAGAGCCATCTGCAGTTCACAGGTGTCCAACATGCTTGTGTTTCATCACCTATACACTTTTCTTCGTGGCAACACTGTGATTCTCTGCTTTCAAAGCCACTGAGCACTGCTGGTGAACTACCAAGAATCTGTGTCCCATGCCAGGGAGCGGACATGAAGTGTCAATCCCAGGATCCTGCCCAGCCCACGCTGCTCAGCTGAAAATTACAGCTTCAGACTAGGCTCTGCAACCCCCTGCTTCAAGAAGGATGTACAGATGGGTGCCAGAAATCGAGCAAGTTACTCAGAAAAAATAAACATTAAAAAGGTGTTTGGCTTTCTTAAACCAAATTTCAGCATTTACAATACATCAAGTTTTAAAAACATCAAAAGTGTTCTACGGCTTTTTTCCCTGAAGGACAAGTAAGAGGCTGTCTGGCCCAAGGAGAGTTCCTATGAAGGCTGGCAGTGGAACAGCCACTCAGTATGCACAACCAGCCCCAGCCCCAGTGTACTCCTGGAAATCAGACAGCTCTGCTTTCTTCAGGGAAACTCTCAGGAACGCATCCATCTAATTCGAACAACACAAAGTGGCTGTTCTATATATTTGGTAACATTCTTATTTAAATACTTCTTCAAAAAGAATTTCCTGC
>JANHGB010061590.1:0-11445 GCA_026283785.1 Coracopsis vasa
TCAAGGCTCTATCCAACCTGGCTTTGAACACTGCCAGGGATGGAGCATTCACCACTTCTCTGGGCAACCTGTGCCAGTGCCTCAACACCCTCACAGTAAAGAACTTCTTCCTTAGATCAAACCTGAACTTCCGCTCTTTCAGTTTGAACCCATCATCCCTTGTGTTATCACTACAGTCTAACATTTTACTAGTCTGGCCGTAAGTACAAAAGAGTGTCAATAAACCTCTTTACAGGGAAATAATCAAATTAAAGAGATTTACAAAATAGAGTTCGCATACTCTGTGGTAGAGACAAAAACCTCTACTTCATGCATTCCAAACCCAGAAGCAATATAAAGCTGCATCTCTTTCTTTTTCCAGCCAGTCTATTTCTTAAGCCCAATTTTATGACGGCGTTTATAGCCTTGCATATGTTCCCTGATATTTACCTGATCTGCTTCTGTATAAATTCATGTTTCTACCACAATTTTCTTGGAAGACTCTTACACTCTGCATTACATCCCTTTTTCCCACTCTTTACTTTCCTTTAAATAAGGAGATTGAATGGCAATCATCTGTTTAGTACTATTCATCCTCCAAAGAAGCACACGTTTGGAGAACAAGCATACTGCTTTTGTTGACAAGTAGATTTCTCAGAGTCTATCCTGTACATAACAGAACTGGCACTCGTCATACATTGATATTTGTCTATTCTTACTCATATTGAAATATCTCTTTCTAGAATCAAATCTTCATCAATTGTAATATCTTTTCTGATCATTTTTAAGCTCATTGAGATTTAGCAAGACTCACATGGAGCTCGAGGGGACAGCAGTGCCATGATGAACATGTGTTAAAAGTGCTTTCACATACTGAGATCTCAGTGTTATCTGCATCACATCCATTGCCAGCAAACCCAGCCCAGACTCTGTGCTTGGTCATGAACTTTGCTTGTGCATAGCTGGCTACTGGTTAAGTAATATAGTTTCTGCTTTCTATGTAGATCACAGAATGTCTTATTTTCAACAAGAACCAGAAAAATGCAGTAGCATATTGAGGCTAAAAGATGGCTGAAACATTTCAGTGTCTGCACTTCAAAGTCTGTAAACTTTGGTCTTTGGCATGCATTTAGACATCACTGTTTCCACATTGCTATAGATAATCTTTTCAGGAACAGAAATGCAGACAGGTGAACAGAAAATACTTCTGCAGAGACATCAACCAAGCCACTGCAAATGTCTATTGACAGAAACATCCCAAATTCACTTAGGTGAAGACTTTCACTAATACCTGAGGTTATTTTTTGCTGGCTCCAGTTTCAGACCTGAAGCAAATGAAAGCAAAGATTGAGTATGACATTGCTTTGGCATGATAGGTCACTTCAGACATGGGCCCTACTTCACGCTGAAACTCCTGATGCAGATCCCACTGAAATCAATGGAGATCATTCCATTCAATTAACCACATTTTGTGGTAGACTCAAGAGGTCTTTGTTGCACATAGGTCAGCACTTGGCAATAGTGTTAATATACTTGGGCTAACAGCCAGGGATTTCTGGGTTTGCTGATGTTGTATTGGAACCTTTTCCATGCTGTAGTCGATGTATTCCTTGCCTCAGTGATTTTCTAAGCCCCAGTGCATGACCCAACATCTATAATAATGTACAGATGCTCCTCTGTGTCACCATCTAGATTTGAAGGTTCACCTGTATGCCATGGCCTTCTCTGGGTACATGAGCAGCATGAAAGTTCTTGTTCATTTTAATGTGGCAGAAATTATGCCAATAGGTCTGGGAGGCTTCTCATTGACAGTATCAGCTTCCACAATGCCTGTGGAGGTTCGGATGGAGATGAGTGCCCACACAGCTATCAGAAGATACTGGCGTTCCCTGTTAGCAAGCTTTGTTCTTGAACAGAGCTTCACAAACAGCCTCTGCCTGTTTATTTTCCTCTGTCCAGGAAACTAAGGCTGGAGCCTTAGGTAATTGCAATCCATTTCAGAATCTGTTCAGGCCTCAGGCACACCTGAACCCCTCGTCTTGCTTGTTTCTCATGACCAGGTGGCATCTTTAAGATGCTCGGTCACATTCAAAATACAAAGCTCATTAGCCTTGCTCAGATCTGATGTGAAGGCAGGCTCTGAGAGGGTAGTATTTGATGTAGTACAAGCCTTTCAGTACTTTAAGGGGGCTTATAGGATGAGGACAAACATTTTAGCAAGGCCTACAGTAAGGGGTAATGTTTTTGAACTAAAAAAGGGTACACGTAGATTAGCTATATAAGGGAGAATTTTTTATGGTGGGAATAGTTGAAACACTGTCACAGGTTGCCCAGAGAGGTGGTACGTGCCCCATCCCTGAAAACATTCATGTTGGACAGGGCTCTGAGCAACCTGATCTAGTTGATGATGTCCCTGCTCCTTACAGGGGTTTGCACTAGATGACCTTTAAAGGTCCTTTCTATGATTCTATGCTAGTATGTCTTGGGACATGTGTGGGACACTCCCATTGTGTATTATGAAGGTTTTTACATTGATTCAATAATTTACTTGCTGTTCTTGACACTTAAGATAAATTTTTCTTTTAATTTATCTTAATTTTTATCTTAATTTTTATTAATTTAATTTTATCTTAATTTTATCCCTGGAAAAATTCTTAGTGCTCTTGGGACCTTGTTGCACTGCTGAGATATCATGACCTCAATGTAGTTTCACTCTTTGCAACAGGCTAGAGCACCTCTGAAGAGAAGATAGAGATAAAACAATCAACTGACAAAAGAATCTTTCTTTGGGGTTGGCAGCAGTGACTTGGCTGAGATTGGTTGTTTGCTGGCATGTCCTATCTACCTGAGCAGTCATTTCCTTGGGTTAACCTTGGACTTTGGCAGTTGAAGCACTCCTATATATTAAGTAGCAAGACTCTGTGCAGCTATTTCTTTTTTAAGTATGAGTTAGGCTGAATGACCTTAATAGAAAACTGCCAACAAAAGCACAAAAAGGTTTAATTGAATTAAGTCTAAATAATATGATCTTGAAGTTTCCACACACACTTATCTATTGACATTGTCTCACTGTTAGAATAAAAGAACAAAGTCCTTGTACTGTTCTTCTGCAGAGCAGGCAAATTTATAATATACAGGAAAAGGAATCTGAAAGGCAAAGTCTTCATGTAATCTTTTAACCAATGTTAGAAAGTGAACTTCAATGGTGCTGCTATTGAAGAGTGGAAACACCTGTATTACAGGGTGTTTGGTACCCAACAAGGTAGCACACTGGGCACATTCTTTATTTCATGTATGACAGAGGCAAATGCTGTAATAGTGACCTATGGGTACATTTTGAGGTCTCAGGAGAGCTGTAACATATATTTGGGATTTTCTTCCTTTGTACAGGAGGAAGAAATCATTGGGAGGTGATTTAGGGCTTTTCTCTTGAAAGGTGTGGAAAACAGAGAATAAGAACAGAAGACTTAACTCTGCTATGCATCCCCTTGAATACTGTAGCAACTCCAAATGTCCTCGTTCAGACAGTGTATTGCATGATACATGTAAGGTACAGCCTACTTGAACCATTCTGAGTATCACATATGACAACCTTTATCTATACTTTTCAGCTGCATATATCTCATCTTTCTAGTCTTTTCCATGAGAGATGAGAAACAGCTCAGTCTCACATAGCCGCTTGCTCACTCCCTCTCAGTGGGATGAAGAAGAGAATCAGAAGCCTAAAAGTGTTAAACCTGTGTGTTGAGATAAAGGCAGGTTAATAGCTAAAGCAAAAGCCATGCACACAAGCAAAGTAAACCAAGAAATTCATTCACCACTTCCCATGGTCAGGCAGGGGTTCAGCCACCTTTAGGACAGCCGGGCTCCATCACACGTTAGCGGTGACTTGGGAAGACAAACACCATCACCCTTAATACCCTTTGCCTCCATTGGCTTCCCCCAACTTTATGTGCTTGATTATGACATCATATGGTCTGGAACATCCCTTGGATCAGGTGGAGTCAACTGTCCTGGCTGTGTCCCTCACAGCCCCTTGTGCACCCCCAGCCTACTTGCTGGTGGGGTGAAGAGCAGAAAAGGCCTTGACTGCCTTGCACTGCTCAGCAGTAGCTAAAACAACCCTGTGTTATCAACACTGTTTCCAGCACAAATCCAGAACATAGCCCCATCCTAACTACTATGAAGAAAATTAACTCTATCCTACCAAAATCAGTGCAGTTATAGATCTGAAGAGCTTCTTGAAGGGATTATTTTGCTTGCAGAATTGCAGTTTGGGTTCAGGCCATCCTTTGATCTGCAAGAACACTCAGAAAAGATTCCTGTTGCAGATTAATAAACAGACAAGCTACAACAGGCTCAGGTGTGAACTGAAAGTGGTTGGAAGATGGAAGAAAATTGCGTCTATCACCTCTGCTTGCTCTTTTCTTACTCTTTCCTTGACATCCTGATTTGGCTGATGGCAGAGACAGGTTACTTGTGCTTGCTCTCAACCAGTTCCTCTGCCCTTACGATTTCATGGCTCCAACCCAGGCTGATAGAGACATACCTATGTGAATACTGTTGCCCTGATGAGATAGTTCAAACTTATCCTTTTTTGATGATCATTTTCAGTAGCAATTGCTGTGAGCTCTATTTGTTAATACACATATTTCCCGATGCTCTTGCTTTGGAGATGAGGAAGTTGGAAATCAAATAATAAAAGTTAACCATGAAGGGATTATTACAATCCTTATAAGGACTTGGGGGAAATTATTATGCAAACAGATGCATAATAATGTGTTAAAAAATACACTGAAACAGTGTTAAAAATACTTCAGATTAGTTTGTGTTGGTGAAGAATAGAACAGAAATTAAAGGAAAAGAGAGATACAATGATGTTAGAGAGAGATAAACCCATTTTTTCTAATTCCTTATGGAGCTGCAGCATTCCAAAATTATTTCTGCTTTTTGCTCTTTCTTTCTCATTTAAGATCTCAGACTCCACTAATAATGGAAAGAATCATGAAGTTTTATTAGACAGCGGGGATCTCAGCTATCAGAACAGGGCCTGCTTACTCCCTGACTAATTTCAGCCCTTAGGTTTTGCATGCTTTTTGCCCTCCGTGTTTTTCCACAATCAGCTTTCCTTACTTACCTGTTTTCTCGAGTAGTCATCTGTAACAGCCTCTGATAACACTTGGCTATC
Organism: Coracopsis vasa; assembly: GCA_026283785.1. NCBI lineage: Eukaryota > Metazoa > Chordata > Aves > Psittaciformes > Psittacidae > Coracopsis > Coracopsis vasa. The sequence goes on from JANHGB010061590.1 coordinate 5,168, forward strand.
AGACTAAAACCGTTAGCAACAGCTCATAGGTGTGATGACAAATTGCAAAGGATAATCCCTGCTTTTGTCTGCAATCTTGGACTCCCTCATCTCCTGCTTCCATTTTCACTGGATGAAAGATGGATGGAGGCAGATGAAGCTCTCCTTCCCCTATAGGGGGTGTACCAAGGATGGAACAGGGAACCATTAGGGAACAGGGAAACCACCTGGCCAGAAAGATTCATTTCATGTTCATCTTCTAGTAGTATAAGACCAGAAGGAAAAATAAAGATCTGTTCCTACTCAGGTTATAACAGGATGCATCTCAAGTGGATGTGCTTGATCTAATCCTTGAGCAGTATTGTTTTACCTGCATAAACTGGAGGAGGAAAGAAGGCTAAAATCAAAACTCATGCTAACTACAAGAAACCTTAAGGCACAGCCATCAGACCCAATTCTGTAATGTACTGTAAGGGGTTTTCTACTATGTTGGCTAAGTTGGCTGTAATACTTGTGGAATTCTCTATCTCACTGGATGCTGCTGCTGAAATCACTTTCCATCCATGTAACCTTCATTTTCTTTCTCTTCCTTTCCATGCTTTCTGACTGAGCTCACCTCCTTGACCCACTTCCTAACACTTCCAGCTTGAGCGGAGAAGATTAACGTGCATGTTTCTACATCTGTATGGGCACATTTTCCCATCACCAGGCACTGTAGACAATTACTATCATGGGCAAACAATGCCCACCTTTAATCAATTTCCACCAAGTTAATTTCTACAAGTGTTTCTTTATTACCAGGAAGGAAGATGAACAAAGGCAACAAAGACAGACAGGAAATCCCAGGACACCGGTGCCTTACTCAAAGAGGCAAACATAATTAATTGTAGTGGTTTAATTTCTGCACCTTCTGCTTGCTCCTATGTCAAAGCCCAGGTGCCTTTAACTGGCATGTTAATTAGTTCTGTGTTAGCAAACAAAGACACTGAGACTGTTAGAGGCATTAAATTGCAAATGCAAGATGCTGCTGTCCTGGGCCAGCTGACAATTACCTGCCACATTGAAGCAGATCTATCAGTAATACAGAGATCTGATGAGAATGAATGTCAAGGGGGCCAGGACTCACTTGTTCCTTTGGGTTCATGTCATAACTTGTTAGGCATGACCTGATGTTAGAACAAGACAAGGGGGACTTTCCCATCATCAACCTTAATTTAAGTCATGTCTGTGTGCTAAATCCATGTAGAGTGAGTGGGAGTGAAGGGAGTATGACCAATGTGTGCATATAAGAAGATTTGGATGTTTCTTAATTAGTCTTGGTTGATGGATTCATCTGAGGTCCCGTTGAATCCTCTTCAGTATGTAGCAGATAAGAGAAAGGGAAAGGCATTTCTCCTATTCTCTTTATCTTTACCATATCCTCTCAAGCTGGAGAAACACCAGTTTTGTTAGAAGCAGGGGAACTGGAGAATCTTTTCAGGTTTTCCTTGACACTTCCTGTACAGATGCTCTGACAGGGCAATTTACTGAATCTATACCCTGTTTACTCCTGATACCCTCTGAAACACAAATCCATTGATACTCTCTAACACTGGAGGAGCCATTCACAACATCAGCCTTTCCTAAGCACAGGTATATGAAAATAAATGGTTTGGGATGACAATGACCGTCTGGATTTTTGCTTTAATTCATGAGGACCATACACTGGCAACAGATAAGAGCACCTCTAGAATGTTAAAATGTATTTTCCTAAAGTATGGGTTTAATTAGAAAGGCTATGTTGGCATACAGTACATGAAAAGGGAATTTCAACCAGTTTCCAAGTTTATGGGACAAAGTAAAATAAACTGGGAATCTTATTCACACTTTTTAATCTCTGCTTTTCATACAACCCACTGCCCATTCTTCAAATAAAACTATAATTGAAATGGAACAACTTCTTTCTATTTTCATACTGAGGATGGAGGAAAAGCCATGGAAGTTTTAAGGCATCCTATACTAAGATCCTGCAGGCTTTTTATGGGCAACTCTCCCAACAGTATGGAAATGAAAACTTGCAATTCATTTCGTTTCCACAATGGGAAAAAGTCAGTCTCGTGGCATTGAGGCTTTATGAAGTATACAGAAATTTATTAGCTGAAAGCAAAACTGAAGTGATATTATATATGTTCTAAGGATAAAACATCCCGTTGGAAATGAGCAATTCAACCCTTTGAAAATCCAAGCAAGGGCAGTGGGTATCATATGGAAATCTAACACTGTAGTAAAAGATGGAGAAAATGCCAGTGCCATCTATTGGCATGAAAATATAAAGGTGGAAAAGAAGCTTGGGCTCATCTGCGTGTATCCAAACAAGGATAGAGGAGGCTGTTTGTTGTAATCACATCAAGTTAAGATATTTGTAAATATGCACTTTTATGTTTAGTCTTTTTAATGATGTTGTATTTGGGGTAAATATGTTGACTTTACAATTAATCACCGTTGTAATCAAGCTGCAGCGAAAGATGGGGATTTGAATGTAATGGGAATTAAGAGTCATTGCTGAGTGGATAAATGCTGGCATACTGTCTAATGCTCTTAAACAGGCTTGCGGTGTCATCACAGGCTGTAGCTGGGTTAGTAAGCAAGTTTAAATACCCTATGGAACATAAGATGGGGGAATATTTAGTTCCTAGCTATTTTCTGACTTCCCTGATCAGCTGCAATTGGAAACTATTTTCATGCCTGTATCTGGACAGAAGCAAAGATGGATGCCTATACACAGGGCATCAGTAGGAAGTAACCAGCCAAGATGGTGGTGACAGGACAAGGGGTGATTGATGGGTACAGTCTGAAACAGTCCTTTAATGTGAGGGTGGTGAGGCACAGAAACAGGGTGACCAAGGAAGTGATAAATGCTTCATCCCTGGCAGTATTCAAGGCCAGGTTGGACAGAGCTTTGGGTAACATGGTCTAGTGTGAAGTGTCCCTGCCCATGGCAGGGGGTTGTAACTGGATGATCTTAAGGCCCTTTCCAACCCAAACCATTCTGTGATTCTATGATCCATTATACCACAAAACCCAATATAATAGCTACAAGCTACTACCTAGCTTGTAGCCAAACACGCAGCCATACCCTTTGAAGAAACAAAAACCTGAGAGACCTCTTTGAAGGATTACTAACACTTACAATGTGTCTCCATGCTGTGATGTCCCTCCAATGAGTAATATCTGTCAGGAATTGTCATGTCTGCAAATAATTCCTCTCTACAGAAAACTACAGTGTTTGGCATCAAAATCCTTTGGATTCCTTTGGAGAAGAAGCTTCATCTCAATTGCTAATGAAAAGTTAAAGTTTGGAAGGACTTTGGGACCTAGTGTGAAGCCCTGAAAGAATCCATAAGCTTTTATATGGAGCCACTACATTCCAATAGAAACAACACCTACTTTTTAAGAGTGGCTGAGACTGAAAAATTCAGAGCATCTTTTCCCTACATAGTTTTTCCCATCTAGTAGCTGCCTTCATGGTTATAAATGCAACACTGATCTCTAGCTTACACATATCCAACTTCAATGTCCATCTGTCGAGCCCTTTTGTGTTCTACATTAGATGTAAAGTATTTAATCTTTGTTAGCTTGCACACATCTTCACATTTTTTTCCCCAGTATGCATTCAGAGCTGCCTATGATACACTTAATGTCATATAAAGATGATCTTTAGTGCCATGTGGCATAAACCCTATAAAAATTAAACCCCCTGAGTCAAAAGTGCATCTTCTATAGGTCTTTTGAAATGTCAGCATTAAAGGCATGCTTACAGATGGTGATCAGGTAACTTCTTTGGCTTTCTAGTTGTTAAAGCAAAGAACTTCCAAATCTAAGATGGACTTTGCAGACTTTCAAATGACCCAGATGCTCAAAGTTTTGTGTTCTCTGTTATGTCAGCATTTTGCTTCCTTTTGAAACAGGACCCTTACAGCTGCTCCTGTCATTCCAATGCCTGAGATAGAGACAAAATAGATTGCAATCCTTTGAAAAACCCTCCTAAAACCCATTCTTTACATTTTCACAGCCTGGAATACCAAGAGAAAGAAGAATTCAAAGGACATCTGCTTTTGTCTTGAACATCGCTGACATTTTGGACCATGATCAAAACCCTGGGAAAAGTCTAGCTCTGAATCATCCCAAGATGAGGAGGATTCTGTGCAACAATGATGTGACATGGAAATGCAGCCTGGAACTTCTGGAAAACACCTTTCACTGTGATTATGTCTCCTGTTTTCCTCAGAAAACACAAACATGATGTGCATTTCTCTGGGTACTACTGTGGTGATAATAAAGACATCAAGGCAAAACCAGCTCTGTTGTGCTGTATGGATTTCTATACCTTTATAACTCCAGGGCCTCTTGATTAAGTTTGTAGAGATCTCAATGTTTCTGAGTTCTGATATCTTGGAAAAGAAGGGTTTCCATGCAGACATAGTAAACTTGCTTTTCAATACAGAGTTATTTTTGACCCATGCTTTCTTGTATTTTCTTGTTCTCCTCTTTCTTCTCCTCTTCTGTCCTCTCCTCAACTTTGTCAATTTAAACAGAATTTGATCAATCATCTTACAGAGGTTCTGGCAGACATCTCAAGTCGGAAGTGCTGACATATCTACTGTGGGCAGCGTGTTGAGCAAGCTGAGAAGAGATTGTCCTGCCCTATCTTACATCTCTCTGCAGCCTCAGCAGAATAGATCAGCACATCTTTATGTATCAAGTTTCTTATCAGCATTCCATTCCACAGATACTGAAGTGACCATGGATCAAGGCAACACTGGAGAGACTCTACATGCTCATGTATGAATGTAAAGTCTTTTCAAAGTCTTATCAAGAAGGATAACAGATAAGAAGATGATTCTCTGTAGAGGCAGTCTTGGAAGGGGTATATGCTGTCAGATCAGTACAGCAGTCCTAGAGGGACTTGAAATATATTCAGTGCAAGGGGGTTCTCAAGGTAAAACCCTGTTATTGAACAGGTTGGATATAAGGAAGAAGTTCTTTATTGTGACGGTGGTGAGGCACTGGAACAGGGTGCCCAAAGTGGCAAATGCTTCATCCCTGGCAGTGTTCAAAGCCAGGTTGGACGGAGTCTTTGGTAACATGGTCTAGTGTGAGGTGTCCCTGACCACGGCAGCGGGTTGGAACTGGATGATCTTAAGGTCCTTTCCAACCCAAACCATTCTGTGATTCTATGATTCTTATAAATAAATTCTACAGGTTTCACTGCAGGTTTTTTGATAAAACCAATGAGCATTTGTCAAGAGAGAAAAAGAGACAGGGAGGGGGAAAGCCTGAAGAAAAACCTGGTGAGAAAGCTTGATGTTAGTTCAATATCAACATCATTGCAGAACTTACGTAGAAGGAGGTGAAAGCTCTTTCATCAAGACATTAGGAGGGGGAATAAGGTTTCATGAAACTCATACTGATTACTGGTATTATCTTGAAGCTAGTGACTTTGAACAAGCTCCCATTCCCAGACCACAAATGGCTGCAATAATAACTTACTTCACAAGAGTAATGTGGGGTTTGCTGTCCTTTGCACTGTGCTTTGCCAGAGGGCTTGATGGAAGGACTAAGATTTGTATCCACCAAAATGCTGTGACATTTTCACAACATTTAATCACACTCTCTAAGGTACTCCAAGTTCAGTACCTGCTTAAAGAAAACCTTGAAATCAATCTTACAGAGATATTTGGGTCTCTTTATCAGCACCTTCCACCCATCTTCTCAGCTCCTGCAATCTCAGGACCACCACTCAGTGGTATGTGCCTCTTTCTGCATTGATCCCTGTAAATCCATTGGGAAGTACTGCCACTTCTCCCGTGAGCAGAAGCACAGAGGAGAGAATCTGACAACCAACCACACACACACACACAAAACACGTTATCTTTCACCTACTGCAAACCAACACTGCATCCAGCTAAAGAAGTCAAAAGGTTTTCCTCTCTAAGAGTCACGTCTTTTATCATATCAATCCTCTTCATGTTTTTAATAGGCTTTAGGATAAATGATGGCAATGGATCACACTCCAGAGTTGTAAATAAATAGCCTTTAAGACAAAAGACATATAACCATAAAGAAGTGTATGAGTCGTTGGCTGAGTAAATGTAAATCAGAGACAATGAAGAAAATCAGATGTGTCAGCCAAAAGGAACCCTGGCAAGGCAGAAGGATTTCTGAATTAAAGCAGGTAGAGAATGTAGCGTAAAACCTTCTCTATGACATGGCATGTAGTTATGCTCTGGATTCGTTCTTTCATATCCGTACAATGCCAG
>JANHGB010061591.1:0-13410 GCA_026283785.1 Coracopsis vasa
GACCCCAACTGACCAAAGGGATATTCCATACCATACGATGTCCACTGAGAGGAAAGCAGCTTACCTGATTTGTAAAAAATGCATACTGGTAACTGGTGCCAGCAAGGTCTTGCAACCTCTAACATAATGTGAAGGACTAGGTATCTTTAATTGGGGTTGACAAATTCAAATTGGAGTTTTATACTGAACTTCTGCATTGATAGGCATCAGTTTCTTCTCCAAAGTAACAACTGATAGGACAAGAAGCCTCAGGCTGTGCCAGGGAAGGTTTAGATTGGATATTAGGAACAATTTCTTCGCAGAGAGGGTGCTCAGGCATTGGAACAGGCTGCCCAAGGAACTGGTGAAATCACTATCCCTGGAAAGGTTCACAAACCATGTAGATGAGGCCCTCAGTGACATGGTTTAGTGGTGGCTTTGGCAGTCTTGGGGTAAAGGTTGGGCTTGATGATCTCAAAGGTCTTTTCCAATCAAGCTGATTCTATGATTCTATGTCATGTTCCGCATATAAAGCTAGGGGAAGAAGAAGGAAGGGAGGACATTCAGAGTGATGGTGTTTGTCTTTCCAAGTAACCATTACGCATGATGGAGCCCTGCTTTCTCAGGGATGGCTGAACACCTGCCTGCCAGTGTGAAATGGTGAATAATTTTACTTTGCTTGTATACGTGGCTCTTGTTTTACCTATTAAACTGCCTTTATCTCAATCCATGAGTTCTCTCACTTTTCTGATTCTCTCCCTCATCCCACTGGGGACGAGTGAGCAAGTGGCTTTGCAGTGCTTAGCTGCCAGCTGGGGTTAAACCATGGCAACTGCCAAGAGAGGAAACATCTGTGTCCTTCTAGTTTGGGTCAAAATGAAAATTCAGACATCTCAGAGTCATAACCCATACAGCAGAGCACAATACACAACTGCCCTAAGCTCTATAAATTACTAAGACCTAGGCAACCGCTTTGGACTCCCTCTTGACACCAAAAATGGTCTTGTCCCTAATTTTGCAGAGACAAAAGGCCTGGTTCTGGCATTCACGAAAAGACCAAATAGACTGCTGCTGTTTTCTGCCAACTTCAGAAGCATTCAGGCTGTCCTTACACCCCTCGACATCCCCTGAGGTGAGGGCACCAGACACGCCTTATACTCGGGACAGACCCCACCCCTCCACCACCCGCATTGGGACGCGCGGGCAGCTCGCAGCTGCGTCCCCCCGCGGGCGGAGCCGGTCGGCAGGTGAGGCCCCACCTCTCCACTAGTGAGGCGCCGGCTGTGGGGGTTGGGAGTCGTCCGAAGCGGTGTCGCCTGTGGCTGGTGCTACGCTAGGCCTCCCGCGGCGGGATCGGTGTCAGCGGGGCCAGTGCCGCTCTGCCTCCCGTGTAGGCCTTGCCCCTCCGGAGGGGCTCGGGGAGGAGCTGTCGGTGGCTGTTTCCGTTTCTCTGGGTCTTTCTTTCTCTGGCCTTTCTACCCCAGGATCTTTCCGTGCCCCGCGGCAAGGAGAGGTGTGGCTTTCCGGCGGGCCCGTGACTGCAAGGTTGAAGCTAACGGCGCGGTGCGGCGCAGCCGCCAAGGGGGTTCTTGCAGAGCCCAACCCGTTTGTCTGCCGGCCGGCCCTGTGCCGGAGGTGCCGGTGCCTGGGTGCCAGGCTGTCTCTAGAGCTTCAGACTGTTGCCGGAGCCAGGTTGGAGAGAAGGAGCTTTTTTCTGTGTCAGGTGAAGAGCTTGCTGTTTGGATGGGTGCTAGGAAGATCCTGCTGGGGAACGTGGAGCTAATTGCTGGCCTTTGCGTAGCTCTGCAAAGGCCAGCAAAAGGAGAGTGCCATCGTTGCCGTTTCTTTGACAGCCAGTTCCTACCTGAGTTTCGGCAGTGCTGGCTGAGCTCTAAGTATCTTTGCCATCCCAGAGTCATTCCACGTAGTGTCCTCTTGCATGCTGCATGAGGGCATTTCCTCGTTTTGCAGGGCTCTTCTAGAAGAAGTCAGGTGGAAAAAAGCACTCTGAAGCACTTCTCCCTCTAGGTGAAGCCTAGGACTGCTCAGCCTGTTTGACCGGGGTTCCTGATCCCTTTTAGAGGAAGTTTTGATTTTGTTTCATAATCTTAAGCCATGGTGTGCAGTAGAGATTCAGGAGAGTGGCAACCCAGCAAATTACAAAGGAGAGAGCCTTTGGGATAATTGGGCTGTGCAGTTTCTCATGGACCAGTTAGCGAAGTGACAACAAGCATAGTCTAATGTTTTTTGCTCCTGATACCAGGAAGAGTAAGTGCTTTGGGGTATTATTCTTGGGCATGAGTTGCAGCGTACTTAACATTTATGTGTACCTAAGAGCTCTTTAATAGGCTGCCTGCCTTAAGATAAGTTTACTTAACACCCACGAAACGGCATTTGATGCACTTGGAGTAACTTAGCAAGTGTCCTGTGACATAATTCCTAGACTCTCTTTTTCTTCCTTGTCTGCCATTCCCTTTTCCCATTAATGAGGATTTGTTTATGTTTTCTTTTTGCTCCCTAGAAGTTGAGAAAGTAATGTATCTAGAGGTAGGGTGTTGGATGTTGTTCAGATGTTTTTGGGGAGGTGGGGAATTAGTTTGCTTGTTTTACAAATAAAGACCTGCAAACAGACAGGTACTGCCTTTGCTTTTGTTAACGTGTGAGGAGGAAATGGAAACAAAAGCTTAAGTGCTTCTTGCTTTCTCTGCCTCTTGCTGTTCTTGGTGTTCTTGGAAGTAATTTTCTTCATGAAGATGCATGATCCTCTGTATTAGAACACGGTATGTGAAACTTGAATGCTGTTTCAAAACTGAAACCGAAGTTCCCTTGTTGCATCTGATCATCTAGACGTTGTGTTTACTATATTCCCCAGAATAACCAAGCCTGGTCTTCTGTCTCCAAGCTGAACAACACCACATGTTGCTCAAGTTCCAGGTGGGCTCGATCTGTTAGTTGCATGGAAGAGGGTTTTACCATAAGTATTTTCTTTTCCACTATCACAGAACAGTAATACCACATGTCACTAACAGGACCAGAGAAGTCAGTAACCCTGAAGAGCCCACTTCCTCCAACATCCCAGATTCCAGGTCTTGGTGACCTTGCAAATGCTCCACATGAAATGCCATCCAGGTGCCGCAGGAAGTGGATCAAAGAGACGGATTCAGCTTATGTCAGGCTGGCAAAACAAGGAGGCCAACCTGGTGGGTGTCTGTCTTGCTCATTTGGTTTTCCTTTGTTTTCTTTGGCTTTGCTTGGGTGTGGTGGTAGGAAGTGCCTGTAGATACTACAGAAGAATCCTCTGGAATTTTGAAGTTAAATGAAAAGTTAATGAGCGATGTCATTTTGTCAAGCCATCCTTGTAGTCAGTTGTGTATAGGTACCTTTTATCAAAATGTGTAGTCTTGCACAGTATCTGATCTAAGCAGATGATGATAATTTAGCTGCATTTCAGTGAGGTCTTTACCATTTATGCTTGGGCTGTTTAGCAGCCTGGTGAAAATGATGTCACAAAAAAGCTTCATCAGAGAACTTGGTAGAGGTTTATAAAGTGGTTGTTTTTGTTTTTTTTTTTTTTCTATGTGATGACATTCAGTTCGTTACAGTGCTGTACGTATTTGTTCTTGTATGAAGGTGATCTGTGGTTTTGTTATTTCTTTTATCTAAGAAGGAAGCTTGAGGAACTTGAGCACGCGTGCTCAGAGCAAGGTGACAAATCCAGAAATAAGAATTAACAGAGCAGTAGAAACATTTCAAAGCATATAGAACAAGGTAAAGCACAAGTGGAACATAATGCTGCAAGGTTCTGACTATCCATTTTATGAAGGGAAACAAATGCTCCTTACTAAATAAATCAAGCACTTTTTCCTGATAAAACAGCAACCTGAAAACAAAGGTAATGCTTTTGCAACCAGATAAAAGTCAGAAAAGTAGCAGCTTTTGTCTTTTTCTCTCAAGACCTACTGAAGCACTACACTGCTGTGCCAACTAAGTCCTCTCCAGCAGCATATGCTGCACCTGACTGGTACTTGCACTGCTCCAATCCCCCAGCGACCGATAAGCCACGGTAAGTCTGCTGAGACCTTACATAACTTCTTGGGTTCTTCACTTGTTAGTGTTTAAAATGCTGTTGTACTAAAGTAGAAGATATGTATTCCTTGTATAATAAACAAGTGTTAAATCTTTGCCTGCAGGAGCTATGTTTCCTCTCTACCAGATTATATAATGCACAGAGAGTTTAAGGCTGATGAACATTGTGGTAGTCATTATGAGATAAAAAGAGGCCCTTTTGATTTTGATACGAAAACGGTTTGGCAGCGGGATGCTGAGGACAAAGAAAAGGCAGAGAAAAAGAAGGTATGATGGAGAGGCACTCTGTCGCTTGCTTGGTTTGTAGAGCTTGTGAAGACACTTGTAGCTGGGCCTGTTATAGAAAGGAAGCTGTAGTCCACCCAAGCTTCTGTGTTCCAGAAACAATCCTTATATTGCAGTTAACTGAGAAGAAAGCTGTGTTTCTCAAGTGCAGTAGGTATAGCATAAGAAACAGAAATGCAGTTTCCAGTCATATTATATAGTGCATATACTGAAGTATGAGAGAAGGCCAGTAGTTAGTTTCTATCTCCTTATGCTTTATTTCCCCTGCAGTTCACTCTAGGTGAAGAGAATTCTTGTGTAGTAATCTTGGGGGAAGAAGAAATGAGAAGGAGAAAGGAACAGAAGACTGTTCCAAAAAAGGAGTGTGCTTTAGTTTAAGATGCAAGAGAGTTTCCAAAGATACTGCAGTAGCTGTCTTTGAACAGAAGCTGTATCCAAGACTAAGTATAGCACAAGCTCTGTCCAGAACAAACCTTTCTGTGGTGATCTTGGCTTTTTTTGTCCAGGAAGCCTCTCTCCTATCCTCCCTCTTTCATCCTCCACGCCCTTGCCTGTTTTAGAAGTTGAAGCCTGATGGTTTTATTAATATTCTCTGTAATCTTGGTTGCCTAATTTACTGTAGGTCTTTGGCGTATCCATGAAAAGGTATTTGATGTACTTGAACAGAGGGGAGGATGTTGGATATTTTAGGAAAAAAAGTTCTTAGCCTTTGCTGAGATGAGTAACTAGTACAAATTCAGAATGATGGCATGTGCAGATGGGAACACCTCATTACTGAATAGGTAAGGGAATGTTTACTTTATCTATGGAAAAAGGCGAACAAGCAATGTATGCTTACACTATAATTTGCCTGGTGCTTGTAGGTGAATCTTTTTTTCAGTCAGAGATATAAGGACTGAAAATGCAAACTTGGCATGCCACGGGGTCTCTTGAAAGGTTGAACTAGGGTCTTCAGTACTCTAAAAGTCAAACTTTGGTAACAGTAAGAGTAGTGCAAGTCCCTGTGGTGACTGGTGAAGTGAGACTGAGGTCCGTTTCTGTTTGTGTGAAGTTTGATAGAGACACAGTTTCATTCAGTCATGTGAATGAAAGTTTCCATATGTTTTATTTGGCACCAAATACAAAGCGAATATATGTTATATATTCAGCTCAGTTTCAAAATCTGCTGAGGCCCTGAAAGATAATCTGCACTGCTCTTTTGGAAGCTGAATTTTGTCTGAGGTGCTAAATCTATCAAATCTTTTTTTTTAGGTTTAGGTGCCTAACAAGGCAGATTCTATGTCTCCAGCTTTAGGATTACCTCCACACCACCGTCTCTGGAATGGTTGTCCTTCACAGTACCTTTCTTGTACCCTGAAAAGTGTCTTGTATATCTTGAAACATTGCATGATGCTTCTTTCACAGCTGCTTCTTGTATCTCCTCTCACAGGAGGTTTCTATCCTGTGCTTACAGACTATCTTTCTGAAGAGTCTTCAAGTGAGACAATGGAACTAGCCCTACCAAACGGTCTTGACTTTAGTTTTCTCACTGTACATCTTGCATGTTGAAATGTAAGAGATATATTCCAAAACACCACAGGCAAATTTCTAAGCAACATTCAATTCGTTTGACTGTGTGATTATATTGCAGCAGCAAACTACCTCAACTACTGAGACTGAACATACTGAAAATACTTTTCAGTCCAGTCTGACTAAGCAGTTGCTCAGAAGACACTCATGATGCAGTCATGGAGATAAATCCCTTAGGGCGCCTTTAGGGACAAGTGCAAAACCATTTTGACCTCTAAGGGCACCTTTTCAACTCAGTTTGGAAAACATTGTTCCCAGGTGGGCCCTTTCTCTAGAACATTAAGCCTTTATGCCACTTTGTTCTGAAGTATTAGAATCTCCACTGTTCATCATATTATGGTTGTCAATGTGTAGAGGAGGACTGGAGATCAGGAGGACCATTACTTGGCTCTATGTGCCTTGGGATGGATCTTGTAGTTCCTCCTTAATGCCTTAATCACAGGGATAATTCTCATTCTTCTGGGAATTTTGCAGCAAAATACTGCAAAGATGTGTTAGTGCATGAAGAATTTAGCGTGTATGCTCACGGCAACGTGATGCTCTACGAGCCTAGGTATGTGTATTTTGCTTATACATCTTATGGACCAGCTGTCTTGGGTTGAAAACACTATGACTCTTAAGAAAGAGGCAGGCATGTGTATGAGTGAGAGATCTGTTGCAGGGTTGAATCATGGTTAGCATCAGCATTAGGCAATCTTCCTGCATCATCAGCAAGATTTTTACTTCATTTCTGAAGAAATCCCTTTTAGTCACTTGCCTGAAATGTGTGTGTATATATATATGCATACATACATACATATGTATGTGCTGTAGTAAAAGGATTACTCGTTTGAGGTCAGGATTTGGAAGAGAGAGATTTGGAAGGTAATCAAATTTTCCCTTGATTGCAGGGAAGCCAGGACTTCATCCAGGGGCTTTTAGCTTTCCATGTTGGCAGCAGGTATCTGTTGTTCTTAATTTACTAGCTAGGCACAATACTTACCACATTTCATGTTTCTTGAATCTGAGATTAATAAATGTGTATGTATACTAAATGTAGGTAGTAATTTTTAGGGTATGTCTGCTATCTCTTCACAAAGAGAGAAATAACTTTAAACTGAGAGCATGCAAAAAATAGCCTACATAGTTTGCTTTATCTGGGTAAGTTGTTGGCTGTAAAATAGAGGATTGTCAAAGTGAAAATGCCTCCCCAGCTATAATCGTTGGGGTGTGGTGGGACAAGGGTCTGCTTTTAATGCTGAATTTGTAAACAGAGCAAAGTAGCAAACAGTACCTGGCAGATTGCAGGTGCCCTCCAAAGCCAAATTCTGATCTGTTTCCTTGCTCCTTTTGTTAGTCATCAGCTCATTTGAACAGTAGAGAATGTTTTGATACCTGCAGATCATGCTAGTCTGTCTCATTTAATACCAAGAAAAGAAACACAGGACATGTTAAACAATATGACAGACTTGGTAGCAGCCTTCAAATCTTTTCTCATTGCCTTTTTTATCTTTTTTTTTTTTTTCCTTGACTTTAGTTTGAGAGTTTGGCCTTTGTCTATCTCTAGTCAAAAATATCTCTAGGGTTTCCCCCTTTTCCTGCCTTTTAATTAACTTTTTAATTATTAGACTTCCTTTTCTAGTGCTTCACTTCAATGCCAAGAGGAGTCTCAACTTTCCATCTACCATTTGTATCTTGCCTGTCAGTTTTTCCACGTTGCCCTGTGTGCCATCATGCCTTCAAGTGACAAAAGTTACCAGAGTTTGGTGATTTCTACTTGTCTTACTAAATTGCTTTTGTCAGTTGGAGCTATTAAGTAGCTAGCCTGTATCTGAAACTTCCATGGTATGTCAGATCTGAAATGGTGCAGTTTAATGGTAGATGGAAGACAGTACTATCATTTTTTGCACAATAGAACATGATTTCTGAAATGTAAGGCACGAGTAGGCTGCTTCAGCAGAGAATAGTGTTGGTGGATTTGAAAAGCAGTTCTGAATAACTAAAGCATATTTTAATCTCCAGGTTGGACAACAGACTCTACCCTTTATCCAGCATCACGGCTTCCAGCATCACTGCATGCTCTTGCTAGTATCATCTCTTCTTCTTTGACAAATGTCCATTTTTTTCATCTTTTTAAGCTTCAACATAGGCTGAAATCTAGTAGCCCATCCACTTATTCTTTACCAGATTCTGAAATTTTTCTTCTGGTGAAACTCTGATTCCATTGAAATCTGTAGGGATTTCAGCACTGACTTAACACATTGGTTTGCGTTGATGTCCTGTTTCAGAATCAGTAGAACTGTCTGTCTTAGGCTTTCTTTCAGAAAATAATAAAACTTATACTTTCTGAACATCCAGGTCTGCTTCTTTCAGTGGCTTGTTAACTTATTATTACATTATACTTTTCTTTGCTCGCTCTTTTTAAATGTGCACAGGCTCCTTGAGCAGTCTGTGGTGTGTTTACATCTACTTTGGAATCTTCTCCTCATGAATGTTTTCATGGGAGTTGTTTTGTAGTGTCTGATGATGGTGCATCTAATTTTTGCGTTCTGGTCATAATTTTTTGCTCTGCTAACTGTATCACAGTAGGTATTTCCACATAGGAGGAAAATATATTTATCCTTAATGTACTTTTCAATCTACAAAGCAATACATTTCACTTCCAGTTTCTCTGTCCTGATTTTTTTAAAATAACTTGCAAGTAATAACTCTAATCTGACTGGAATGTTTTCATACCCAGCATACAGAGAAATGAGCCAAGAGAAGAGGTTGCAATAGGTAAGTTTGAATTGGAAGCTTAACTTAGGGTAGAGGTGTACTGTGAGGGAAAAGCTTGTGGAGAACACATTTTGCTTTATTGACATACTGAATGAGCAGCTGATCTCATCTAGAATGACTGATTAAGGTTCTGCTTTATCTTTTGCTATTTCTTTATTGTCCTCTACTCTTACTTATGGAAATAATATAGATAAAATAATGAAGTTTGACTAGATTTGAGGCCTTTAATATATTCTTCACTTTTGAAGGTTATACTATCATACAATCTTCTTGGTTATTTTTATCATAACTCCTTTTATTAAGTTAAGATTTCTCTAACACAGGTAAAACTCCCAGCTATAAACCCTAAATATCCAAGCAGAATGCCAAATGTTTCTACGAACAAGGAATTTAGTGGGAAAAATAAACTTTCCTTCCCACCCATGTAAGTAGTATGCTTATGAAATTTATTAAACTCTTAAGCAAGTAGTATTACTGTTTGTGAAAGTGCAGATTAGTGGCTATGTGTATCGGCTTTATTGATCCTTTACTGCTACTAAGCTTGCTATTATCTGTGGTATTTTAGTTTGTAAAACTATTTTAGTAATAGCACTTTAAGTCATACAGGACAGCTATTCAGTATAACTTTGCTTTAGGGAAACTAAGCATAGAGTTGCATGACTTCATGTAGCACGCTTTTATTGTATTCTAAATAGTCTTGATTTTGTCCTCAATGCCAGTGTACAGATTCCAATAATAATGTATATTGTTCTGTAAACATAGGTTACAAAGACACAAGTGGGACTACTATTTTAAGAAAGCACAAACTGTAGCCTGTATAAGATCAGTCACAGCAAAAATAACTGCGATGAACATGGAGCATAAGACTTTTAAGCAAATTATTATATCACCCGTGATGTGATGTAGTATCATCAGCTGTGTGCCAAACTGAATTCTGTGTACTTTGTCTTAAAAATGTATTGCGCAGTCATCAGTAAGCCCAGTATGTTTTAGAAATATATTAATGATGCAGAATAAATTAGTAAACTGCCTAATGAGCAAATCTGTAACAAAATTGCACCTTTGTGCAGCACAGAATGAGTATCATCAGCCTTTTTTGCTTACACGTTCTTGCGTGATTTTCATTTTTCACTTTTTTCCTCTTAAGACCAGAGCTGTGTAACTACTACACATATAAAGTTCCAATAATCTTCAATTCTTAGATTATTACATGTGGAATATATGATTAGTCATTTAGAAATAAATTATAAGGCTAATGCACTTTCTGTGCAAAATAAAATTTTACCACCTAATCCCCATTTTTGTTTACTTATGCTATTGTTTTCCTTAATATATCTGGATTTACAGGCCTGCTCAGAGAAAAAACGAAGCAGTAAACTTTAGCAAATTAATTAGCAATGGTTATGGGACTGACTGGCTTCAGCAGTGTACCGCAAGGGACAAAAAGATTAAAGAAACATCAGAAAATAGTGATCAGTCCAAAGGTAACATTTTTGAAAGCTGTTTCTTTTCAAGTGAGTTGGGATCTCAAGTTAACAGCAGAGGGCAGCCTGAATCATTTGTCTTTGGATACGGTGAGACTTAACTGAATTACTCTGCTTAACTTACAATTCCCTATGAGCAGTTAAAGAAAAGAGTGCTCCCTTTTGTAGTCAGCAAAAGCAGGGGTTTAATGGATTTTTTCCGTCTTTACAATTGCAGAAGTATGCTCGGTTCTAATCCAGGCACTTCTGTGTTTTTGTAAAATGTTGCAAAGGCACAACTGTCCTTCTGCCTAAATTTAAGCAAAATAAAATATTTGTTGCCTGTTTGTTGTAAATTGTCTTTGGCCACTAATATTTTTCTGAAAACTGCTTTGGCAAATGTCATAGATACTCGTGTTTAAGAAACAGAGCACTGTTCATAAGACTTTGTCAAAATAGATATATGTGCATTGTAAAGACGACAGCATTGTAAGAGTATTATTAGAGAGAGAAAAAAAACATTATTTGATGTTTACCTATGATTTCAGGCCTTTCTTTGTTATGCACAATTGCAATAGCTATGAAAGACATCATTTGAAAACACTTAGGAAGAAAGGTTAAAGGGTGGAAAATTCCCCTTCCTTACATCAAAGACCTTTTGCTTAGGCTTTTTACAATGGCTTGGTAACCATGAAGGGTATGTCAGTTTCCTATAGCAACCTTTTAAATGCTATCGAACACAGAGGTTGCAAGTTCCAGATTTTTATTTTTTTTATTTGTGTCACTGAATGCTTTTGTATACACTGGGGATTGCCGTGACTCCCTTGATCTTGGTATGTCAATGTGTGAAAGTCTTAGAGGACAGTTAATTTACTTTCTGTGACACCTTAGCACTTCCCGAATTCATGTCTTCCTTCCATCAATACAGCTACAGTAATTGTGTTATTGTATGTGTGTGTGCTGAACCTTTTCTTCCAGGTGAGTATCATAAGAAATCAGGCAAACAAAACTAGAAGTTGTGTGTTATTGTTCAGAAATAAAACTGGTATAAAAGTAAGGGATGAAACCAGATCTCAGTCTGGACCTGAAAGAGGGTGCATGACTTTGAAGAGTGGCTTCTCGGGCTAACTTAAGTATCCAAACTCTGGTCATGCAGAGATGCTGCCTTAGGAGGTGCAATGACCTAACAATTCAACTGTGGAGCCTAAAAAGCCTCTTCCTTAGCATGAAAGAAAATCTTCATTATTCTTCTGTTTCAGATGCTATTGAACTTTCTTGTGCACTGACATTTTTCTTTTGCATTACTGTAACATGAAAGGATTTTGGGTTTTTGAAACCTCAAATTCATTTATTTAGTGGTAGTTGATTTCTTTAATGTGAAATGTGCCTCTAATGGGACATTTGGATTTGAAGGAAGCTGAAGGTTTTTCAGAGTAATCATATTGATTTGGTTATACAACCTATGCATAGAGACCAAAATGATGGGTATACTGTAAAGACTGCTGCAAAGCCAGTATGCTGCATAATTTGATGTATCTTCAAAAATAAGATGTATCTATATATCTTATTTTTGAGATGCTTTGCTTTTACAAATTCTTAGATAATACCACCTGCTTTGCTTGTATTGCCCTCCTTTGTCGATCATAGCTATATTCTGATTGAGAGAGATTCTGTATCTTGATGTAAAAGGAGATTTATGGGTTTAAAATGTTCTTAACAGTGTGGTTTCATCCAGACACATGCTTTGATTCGGTTTTGACCTTCTCGTTATTTCAGGTATGCGCTGAAGGTAGTGTTTGTATTTTCCCACTTGGGTAATTTTGTCTGCTCATCCAAAACAATAGGCGGTATGAGCACCTTGCAGTTCCCTTTTGAGATGGAGCTTTCTTGGTTATGTCTTGCACAGGATAAGTCCAGGACATCAGACAGGAGATACATTCCCTTTGGTATGTAAATCTATAACCCATATATGCTGGGTTACAGATTTACATCATATATGCAAACCTTATAGGTAGCTTCTCTATCTTATTAGCTAAAATGTAAAAAGTACTGGAATTTGTATGCCTTTTGATGTGAGAGAGAAACTGAAAATTTTAGTTGACCTTTTTATTGTTACAGTTGAAGTTATCCAAAAAACTTTAATTTTTATTTTTTTTTTTATATTGCAGATTCAGAGCCATCAGAGTCTGAATCAGCACCTACAAGCAATGAGTCCAAGCCACTGCCGAGTTAGGATATATCCTTAAAATCCTATGAATAATTGAATATTTTTTATAAAGCCCATTAGAAAGTGGATGCAATTTCAATATATTTTTTGCTAATACTGTGAAAAGTGAAGTTTTTAATAAGTAAACGGTAATTTTTAGTCTCCTTTTCAGAGTGCACTCAGTACGTTGTACACCTTTGAATCTAAGAGCTGAAGATTTTAAAATGTGCAACTGAATATATATTTATTTGAACAGAATGTTGAGAGGATTTGCCTTAATATTGCTTTTCTTTAGAACCTTGATATGAAAATTGATTGGAAGTAGGTAAATTTGTTGCTAATCTGAACCCCCAAAATTTGCAGTGAAAGTTTTTCTGTTGTTGTTAGACCCAGCCTCTGAGTCCATCTTTACTGTTCATTCTAACCAACAATTCAACTAAGTTGTATTTACAAAAATAAAAGTCTAAAACATATAAAAAAAACCCTGAAAGTACAGTTATTGGTTAATAAGCAAAGTTTTCCAACTATACAGAAAGCTTACAACAAGCTGTGTCTGGAGGGGAGGAGGGAATTACTACCTTAAATCTGTTTTCACTTACAATTTGTATTGCAAATTATGTTCAGATAACATTGAAACCATTAATTTTGCTGTAAAGGCAGAGCTTTTGGTGAAATCTGCTGTTCTAGGCTAGAGTACCAGTGGATGCCAGACCTAGAACTCATAGTACTGAAATCTGCCAGTAGCAAACCTGTCACTTGCCATTATAGCGAAGCACTGAAGAATAAGCTTGTGTGAAGAAGTTCTGTGTGTATAACGGTGTCCTGGGTTCAGCTGTAACAGTTATTTTTCTCCTTCTTAGAGGCTGGTACAGTGCTGTGTTTTCGACTTTAGTCTGAGAACAATGCTGATAACACACCAATGCTTTTAATTGTTGCTAAATAATTCTTAAAAACAAACAGGAAGACTGTTGATACCCTTAGGTTTTCAGCTACAAAACTTTACGCCTAATACAGTAATCACCAGCACTGTATGATATTTTCCAAAAATAAAAGTACCATTTTATG
>JANHGB010061600.1:3826-17785 GCA_026283785.1 Coracopsis vasa
ATACTTATATCAGTCTTATAAATCATATGTTAGTATCAGCAACATTTTTAGTGATAGAATGAATATTTATTTGAAATGGAGG
This sequence comes from Coracopsis vasa, assembly GCA_026283785.1. Taxonomy (NCBI): domain Eukaryota; kingdom Metazoa; phylum Chordata; class Aves; order Psittaciformes; family Psittacidae; genus Coracopsis; species Coracopsis vasa. The sequence goes on from JANHGB010061600.1 coordinate 3,909, forward strand.
GTGGAGTGAAATGTCAAAGGGAACAGGTCCCATTCATTGCTGTAAGCTCCCTAATAAATATCAGCCAAATATATTCTTGTCTCTACCCATCCCCCTTAAAGATAACTATTCAATTGAAAAGGGATATAATACATTTCCACCTGCCATCTATTCTTAGTTGTTCTCTGCAATGAATCTTTTAAAAGAGACAGTCATACTGATACATGTTCAGTGTGTTTAATGGGAAGCTTGTGAATTCCCCATTCTTGCCACACAAGGTAGCTCATTTTCAGTCATATGGAATTGGAAAATGGTGACATAAAGACACAGCTCAGAAGACACAGGTAAAAGATAAAAAGAATTGTACAATGTTCTGTGTGGATACTAGACACGTTTCAAGAATGTGTGACCTATCTACAAATCCAATTGTGAAACTAGGATCAAGAGTTTCTAGAAAAAGTGATTTTTCTACATTGCACAAGTTATTCCTGTGATCCTGTGAGTCAAAATTACTATTTTGAAATGTTCATTTCACTGAAAATATATATAAAAATAATTTTCATGATTAGCAGTGAATAGAAAATTCATCGTTTGTTCAGCTGCATGATATACTTGAGCTGAGGACATATGAAAATAAGAGCTTTTTGTTAAGTTCTAAAACGCAGATATATTTGACTAGTTATGTCTGTTAACAAAGGAGAAATCAGAATGTAATGCCATAAACCATGGAACATCTCAATATTTGACAGTAGAGAATAAAAAATTACTGATGCACAATGTCATTGCCCAATGTCATTTGACAATGATCAGTACCACCTGAGAAAGATCAGTTATGAAATATCAGATGCTTCTCTGAAGTTGAAGAGGCAGGTCAGAACAAATGAAATAACTTAGCCCAAGTAATAATAATGAAGCACTGTGAAAATGAGTTTGCTATAATATGTTTTCAGTTGTATCAACAGACCTTTACATATTAGTTTAAGTAATTTTAATTTATTTTTCAGTCTGTGTCAAGACAGAGAATTTTTAATTAGGAAAGGTCATAGCAGTAGGGATTACATTAATTCAGTGGAATTACATGTAATTAGAATAGTTTTAAAAATAACTGGATTTCATTGTGAAAATGCTTTGACTTTTTTCATTCACGTTTTCATTAAGCTTATTTATAGTGTAGCACTCAACAAATAACAGATGTGTAGCTTAAGGTGAGAAACAATGGTAAGAAGCATTCCTGCACATTTTTTAACAGAAAAATAAAGTACAGAGCTTTGGTGTCTGCTTACAAAAAGTATGTGATGATTTTAGTTAATTATACCTTAAAGATAAATCTTTACAAAAAACAACTAGATGACAAATAATGGTTCTACTTACTTACATTTCAGCTAGTTGGCTGAGAGTTAGCATGCATTTAACTGTATGTGCTAAAATTGAAGGTATCTTTTTTCTTTATTTTTTCCTCTTTCTTTCTCTCTTTTTTTTTTCTTCCCCCTTCCCTCCTGGCCCCCCAGGCTATTCTTTTGTAAACCCTCATTAGAAGCTATGCACCTCTGGGCATTCAACTGAGAAGTATCTTACTATGTTCATGAGAAGAGGGATCTCAGGTTTGTTGAAGATTGTCCATCATGCAAAAAAAGTGCAGATTAAGATGGTTTTGCGAAAGTAATGTCAATTATTTCCCCAAAAGCTACATAAACTGTTGTAAGAACTGAATAACTTTACAAAGCAGACTGGAAGGGGGAAAAAAAAGGAGGGGAAAAAAAAAAAAAAAGCCACAACTCCATTTCAGTAATTTGTTTCATTTGTCCAAGGTATTAGTCCAGTATATACTATGAAGGAAAAGAATGATCCAGATTCTGTTCTCACTCAAACTGTGTCATTTTAAGGAGAGTAAATAAGTTCTTTTGGTGATACAGTTTTTAATAGATATCAAAAAGAAGAAGGCATTAAATGGCCATACAGTATGAAGGGTGATATAGAAAAACGGATCAACAGCAAGTCCCCTGAGGCAAAAGAGAAATGCTGTCATTGCTGCAAACTTTCACAAGTGCCATGTACATCTAGCTCCATTGGCCAAGTGGAAAAAGTACCATTTTCTAAATATTGATTCCTTTCTCATGGAAATCACACCCTTGAAACTCATAGAAGCATACTCTTCCTGATGATTTATAAAAGAATTGTTCATGAGCAGTTAGAAATACACAAAATCCAAACTTGTAGAAAAAAAAATTAAGTAATCATATACAATGTGATATGTAAAGTCAAAATGTGTGCATTATAGTACTCAATTGTAATCTAGCAAAGTGTATGTGAAGGGAGAGAACAGACAGATAATGAGGGATTCTTGTTGTATGCAATAGCTGTTCCGAGGTCTTGTTAACAAAAATGGTGATCTGAAACCCTCATCAGCCAGAAAGCCAATCCTGAAAGCTGACGGGACTAGTCAAGCTACTGGGATCATAAAACAATTGGATGAAACCTCCCAGTACAAAGAAAGTAGTTGAAAGAGACATGGTACTCTGGAGTTCTTGATAACACAAAATTGTGGGATTTTGAATGCATATTAACAAATGTGGTGGGAGGTCTATGTGCTGGAGTTTTGTCAAACTCACTGGTAAAAGACGAAATTTTTGTAAAAAAGAAAAAGTTTTCTAATGGAAAGTTTCCATGCCCAACATGATGTATTTTTAATTTAAGATATCATTAGAATTGATAAATATGAATAGCTTCCTGGACTAGAAGTTCATGACTGCCCTAGGAATGGTTTTCATGACTGCCCTAGAGGTGATTTTTGTGACCTAATTGCAGTCAGTGTAGAAAAGCAAAGCACATTCCCCAGCAGTAAAATGGTGATTCTTCTAAATGGATAATTTTCTATGATTGAGAAAAATGGAAGTGGAAATAATTTGGAGGAGAAATCAGACAAATATATGAATGAAAAATCTGAATTCTTGAAATGTTGGCTAATAAAATAAGTAATGATTCAAAGATGTTGGAAATCTTAGCTGCAAGTCCATCTGCACTGAATGCAACAGTAAAGGTAACAAATAGGAATTAACAGGCCTACAGTGAACGGAGAAAGGAGAAAGTAAATACACATCTGTGGAAACTGAGAGATATGAAACACAGGAAGTTAACAGAAGAATGCGACAACACCAGGGCAAGACCGAGGAGAGTAAGTAGGTATGTAACTACATTAAGCAAAAAATAATTCCAATGATTGTAAGAGTCCATAAAAATCCTGGTAACAAAAGTTCAAGTAAAATTGTTAATAAGTATGTGATAATGATTATGCAACAACCAGATAGATCCTTTAATAAATATTTCTAAAATGTGGTAAGTCTTTGCTAGATCTAAAATATCAACAAACTTAGAAAAATTGTAATCAAAGGTCTCAGCCTACAACTCAGCAGTCTACAGCTCTAATGTAACCTCTGAACAAATCTTGCTGGGCAAAGTCCCAGAAGATTGGAACAAAGCTAATATTGTGCAAGCATTCATAAAAGGGATAATAGTGGTTGAAATGACTGTATGGCAGTGAGTCTGATATCAGTTCTAAGCAAAAGAATGAAACTTATAATGTTAGATTAATTTAATAAAGAATACCTGACAGGAATATAATTAATGTCACTCAGTAGACGTTATTAATGGAAATCTGATTTGATTATTCTATTCTTTGTATAAAAACCAACCAAGTAGCATTATAGACACATGCTTTTGCAAGGTATTCTCCTGATTGTTATACAATATTCTAATAAAGTAATGGCACTGTATTTATGAAAAGCTCATTACACAGTTTACAAACCAAGAGCTTCCAAATGTCATTAATGGAGGATCACAATTCAATGCCAGTTGCTAGTGAAAGTCCACAGAAATGGACAGAATAGCATTAACTTGTTTTGAAAAGGTCTGGAGAAAATATAAAGTAACTTCTGTGTATGGATGCTTCAAAAGCCTGTGAATGGCTAATGACATGGTAATGAGTCAAAATAGAAGAATTTAGATTCTTCTGTAAGTGGGACATTAAATGCAAAAAAAAAAGCACTCTGAAATGGTACATTTTATCATACAGTTATAGAACCAGGGCACACAGGCCAAAACTAAAAAAAACGGTAGCTATATCCTGGAATACTGTCTCTGTCTCACAAAATCATTATCACAAAAGAAATAATAGGGTAATATGTGAGAATGGCAAGCAAAGCCTGCATAAATAGGTAGAATAAGAAGTCAGCCTTTCCCTATGTATATATAGCACTGTGGAGACTAAAACTGGATTATTGCATGCATTTTCTGGCATCTGAATTCTTAAAGGACATTGAAAAATAGGAGAAGGCATAAAAAAAGAGCAAAGGAATAGCATTCTTCATAAAATTCCTTTGGTGTGAATCTGAAAGATGTCAATTTTTATTATTTAGTGAAAAGTAGTTTGAGAAGTGACTTGCATGGCAATCAGTAACTTCATGGAAAGTGCTGAATACTAAGGAGCTGTTGAGTCTAGTAGAAAAAACGTAAATGTCTAGAAGCTGAAAGCAGATAATTCAAGCTGTATCCTCTGGAATGAACCATCAGAGGAAGCAGTAGTTCTCCCTTTCTTTATGTTTTTAGAGCAAGACTGGAAGAAACAGACAAGTCCTTTTAATCAACAAGACCTACGTATGATTCATCTTCATAAAGTTCTAATGTTTCTTCTGTATATCTCATTTCAATTGAGAGAGGAATTCAGTGCTTCCTGGCCCAACTTTGCTGTGAATGCACAGTGCTCCATAAACTAAGATGCTGCCTCCTTCCTGTATTTGGGAATAAAACTTCATGTGCTGTGCTTAGTCAGTAGGTAAAATTTCAAACAGCTCTTTCATGATCTAGTCAAATTTTGATGTTCAGACCTTAGTAAGAAGTGTGATCACATGTGGCAGTACGCTTTGGCCAGTCTTTGGGTTATGGTGCTGCAGCAGTGAATTAAATTCACAAGGTGTGACTCCTAACCTCTTTCTCTGATGGACATAGCATCAGATGGCTGTGGGATGCACATGCCTGCTTTTCACTCAGATGCATCAGAATTGCTAGCTTAGTACTCTCCAGGGCAATATGTGTGGAGTTGTTGTGCCTCTGTTCTTCTCATTCTCTCCTCATCAGGAAAGGGCAGTGGTTCCTAACTCTGACCCCCCCAGTAATGATTGCTGGAGGATGCATTTGGCTGTCTGGGCTGCATTTGCTGCTCAAATAGTTGTTTCCTGTCTCCATTAGGGGAAAGGCACAGGCCAGATGGTGATGCAGGGTGAAAGCACTGCCAATGCAAAATCATTAACTACATCTCCCCCCAAATAACACATTTATTTGTCAGAATGAAATCTCTCTTGTGAGTTAAAACTTTACCTCATAATAATTCTGCTCTTTTTAGCTACCAACAACTTCACCAGGTTAAATAAGAGCATAATTGTTACCGGACATGGCAGTGGAATTTATTCTTTATTTCTGAAAGTAAATCCAGCTTGACATCCCCTTAACCTTCACAGAAAGCTCATGTTCTTAGGTTGGAATCATGCCCTTAGTATCCATACTTGATGGCTTCACATGATGTCCTGACTGCCCATATGTATGTCCATCTGCCAGGCTGGCATGGTGCCCTCCCACAAGTTGCTGGACTCTTGCCCTAGGACATGGCTGAGGACTGAATGCTTACTTAATACTTCATGTGACTTCTTGTCTGTGTGGATGTATGCATGTGTGTTCTGTAACCCCCCTTTTTATAATGGATGGGATGGAAAATATTTGCCTGATTAGCTTCAGGCAAAATAGTCTAAGTGCAATCAAGAACATCTTTAGGGTGGGTTTGTGTTTTTTTTTTTTCTAGAAAACCAGTAATTCCATGGAGTGAGTTGGATTTTCTAAGCTGAATATCTAAATCTAAAGAGTTTAATAGCAAAACATTGCTTTTTGTTAGGACGAAGTGAAAATTCTACAAAAAAAAAAAAATGGTCAATGATGAATAATATTAATGAGAGAGACCATTGACAGACCTCAGAATTAAGTTTTCATGAGCTAAACACTAAATGGAAGAGGATTGGAAATGTAGCCTTCTTAGAGGGATGGATTTTTGGTAGTCTTCACATAGTGTTTCATCTGCCTTACCATGATTTTATTTTTCCAGCTTGTTTCTTCAAGTTGAACACAATTGTTGACTAAATAGCTAAATAAAATTGTGCTTGTCTTATCAACTGCTCCTGTGTGGCATCTAGTTCAGAGCACACATCCAAGCTTAATCCACTTCATCAAAATGGATGAGTCCAAAGTCCTGTCACTACAGACCCTACAGCCAGTGACTCAGGCTCTCCCACATGAGATGCTCTGCCAGCTGCTTTTCCTTCCTATCACTTATGCATGCTTCCTCAGAGCCCTTATTAGGCTGTAGATCCCTTAGCATCTCTTGGCAAACATTACTGTACAGTATACAGACACACTCTTGACTTCTGATTTACTCCTTGGGGACAACACAGGAAAGTAAGAAACACAGATGTAGTAGAGACATTTTTAACACAAAATCACTTCAAAAACAAATGCTTTGTAAATGGATAAAATTGTTCCCGAAATATGTTTTCTAATGCTTTCTGGAAGATGAAAATCTGGTTGTTGTCTAAAGAAAGACTGCTCTGGTGCACAGGCTCCTCTGGGAGGCTCTGACACATTCACCCCACCTGTGAACATTTTTGTAAAAAACCTAGTGAATGGGGCTCTGAGTTTAAGGCCTTTTATTTGCCATATTGGCTTTCAATTTTCTATAATAGCCTATCAGCCTTCCTTGGACATCTGTTTCTAATGCATTACAGTAACATGTTTGAGACATAACCTGCTTCAGGCATGGTACAAAATGGAATTTATAATAAAAAAATAATATAGTGTTCACATCCACAGTCCACTCTATCAAAATGTGTCTTCCATGTGTCGATTCTTAAGACAACTTTCATAATTTATTTAGTTATCTATATGGGAAATAAAGTCTGCTTATAATTTTGCTCATTTGTATGGGCTGAATTGCAACGAAATCCTGGCTAATAATCAAGAATAAAAAGGGCTGATGCTAAGTCATCATGTATCCAGTCTTGAAATTATCCTTTAGCAGAACCCTGTCAAATATAAGTCAAAAACCATTTTGCTTATATAGTCTATTTGCTGAATTCAGCCCTTCTTGATTTTGAAGTTTAATAACTTGAGGCATTGATTATCTTTCAACTTGCTAAACTGATGACCCTCAGCAACTGAGTAACATATATCTTACTAGTATCATAGAATCATAGAATGGGTTGGGTTGTAAGGGATCTTAAAAATCATCTAGTTTCAACCTCCCTGCCATGGGTAGGGACACCTTCCACTAGACCAGGTTGCTCAAAGCCCCATCCAGCCTGGCCTTGAACACTACCACGGAGCAGGCATTAACGACTTCTCTGGGCAACCTGTTCCAGTGCATCAAACCCTCTCTTCGTAATGTCTAATCAAAATCTAGACAATTTAAGTTTAAAGGCATTACCCCTTGTCATATCACTACATTCCCTTGTAAAAAAACTCTCTCCAGTTTTCTTGTATCCCCATTTAGGTAATGGAAGGCTGCTATCAGGTCTTCTTGGAGCCTCCTCTTCTTCAGGCTGAACAACCCCGACTCTCTCATCCTATCTTCATAGGAGAGGTGCTCCAGCCCTCTGATCATCAATGGCCAAAATAGTCTGATACCTTTTAACATAAAACTACTGTATACAGCTGAATTGTTCAGTTTGAATTTTTATATTGACTATTTTCTTCCAAAGCTTTAACTTTATAGGAATTTTGCAACTTCAGGTCTTATGAGTTATCTTCTTTTACAGGTTACAGATTCATCTTAGGGAAACTGGTCCTAAAGGCAATAGTTAAATGCTCTATATGGTTTCTTGAATAATTCATTCATGATATGCAGGACTGAGTAGTTAAAAAAAATGAAGAATAGTAAAATAAGAATGAGAAACATGAATGGAGAAAATTACATTCAAAACTGTAGCTTCATCGTAATGTTAAAGTTTGCTACATGGGAAAATGAATGATCAGACCTAAACCTCCATTTTTATTTTCTTAAATGTCTGAGATGATGTTATTTTTGAGAAAGACTTATGATTCTTACAGATTCTATGTGCTGATTGAGTCACCTTTACTTCAGGAAATTAAAATGTGTAAATGTAATTCTATTTATGTAATTTCTGACAATATCATAAATTTTAAAAATCTATTTAAAGATAATAATTTTTAATATACACAATATGCACTTTTATGTAGAGTGCAATCACTACAGTCCACTGAAATCTCATCTTTTTCTAATTGCAGTGGATAAATCTGTGGTAATCTCCTTTGCAAGTATGGCATAGAACATGTTATAAATACCACAAGAAGGACAAAATTTACTGCAGTAAAGGTCAAAATGATAAAACCTATAAAGAGTATAATGAAGCCCATTGGCTGGGATTCAACTAGACAATTAAGTAGATGATAATCTTTAGCTTGTGAGAGTTCCCACTGACTTAAGTGTCGTGCTGAATATTGTCAGTAATGTGTAATTTGTGTATTACTTTATCTTTATACTGCTTAGACATTAAAGTTAAAATCTTATTCTTTGCAGAGATCTGAAATGACAGTAGAACTCACATATTTACTAAGCCCCTTGTGTGTAAGAGAAATTAACTAAAACTTGAAAAATATATTTAGGAAAGAAATCCATTTGTACAAGCATGTAATTTGACATCAAGTCTGAACTCCTGCCTTGGCTTTTTTCTACTTTTTAAAATCTTCTTGTTTGGAGTTTTCTCCTCATATTTCACTTCTGTTTACATCAGGCATTGGTTCTGAGAGAGGAAGCGAAAGGCAGCTGCAGCCCTCTAACTTTTTGTTGCAGCACCCCAGCCCTGTGAAGCACACTTCCTGAGTGAGCATCATGGCTATCTCACCCTGAACATCATTTTGTCTTGTTGATCAGCAGACTATCTGTATTCTGGCATACAGCTCTATGTGCTTACACTGATCACTTTGCTTATGTTTACAGGACATTCCATACATCCCTATAAATTTGGGCATAAGGAAACCATACTGCTCTTTTAATTCAGAAGCAAATCAAACTTTATGCCCCTGGGCAAAGAGACATCAAATGAACTCTACTTCTATCCATGAGGCAGAAAATTTAATTCAGTTCGAGGTCTTTTGAAATTAATTTCAGTATCCAAAGGATGAGCTTTATCTTTCTTCACTAACACAGATCTTGAATGAGTTCCTCTTGATCTGTGCAAATATGAGAGAGGATTTCATACCCATGCTGTGCATTTTTGAAATCAAGTTCACAATTGCTTTGTATCTCAATTTTGAGATTCCAAATTGCCCTAAAGACTGGTTGAAAAACTGTTACAGAAATGCTTTCCTGTGAGAGTTTTGACTAATTCAGATTTTTTTTAAAGTTATCTGGGGAAAAATTTTGACTTTCTTGTAAAAAGAACCAAATGAAAGTAAGAAGTGTAAAGTTTTTTGTGAAAGCTTTATCTTTCAAATGGGAAGCACCAAACTGCTACAGTGCCAGGTGTAAGTTGTAGTTCACTTAATGTATACCCTCCTTGTTTTGCTTGCTTCTTTGGCCATGCTATGTCTCCCATGATATCTTATAAATGAGTAATCTTTAGAATAGGCAAAGTACTGCAGAAATGTTACAAAGAAAACCCAAACCAAAAACTAAAATAATCCCATCTACATTGATTCAATGTAAATCTAAAGATTTGTTTTAATTTCTTCTGAATTGGAAAATATTGGTTTGTAATTTCTTTATTAACAAATTTTATCATTAATCTTCTCCTCTCCAAAAAGCTCTAAATTAGATTATTTTAGATATAATCTAAATTTAGATATAATACATATTGGAGTTGCACTGTGCTCTGGGGCTTCCATCAGGTTTTTTAACTTTGCATACCTGAGACTAGCTGCAGATATTGTTTCTAATATACTGTACCTGTGCTGTGGAGTTTTAAATAATGTGTCCAAAGTCACATCCCTCAATAAAGAAAACAGTTTTTTTGGGGGGTGAAAATTCTCTCACTGCTGTTTTACTCTCAGGCTGCTCCCTTTGCTTAGGCGACTCTGAAGTCAGAAAGACTCAACTGCAGTATGACTCTGGAATGAATATATATACCCCTTGGAAGGAACAAATTATTTTCACTTCAAAGAATGCACTTTGTCCACATACTTTTGAAGTTGTGCAATATTACTGTTCCTGTGTTTAGGTTTGTTGTGTGTTCTGGCTAATCTTGTCCTGTTACTGCAATGGAATTCCGAAACTCTCTCTCAACTCTGTGGTTCCATTTGACATCTGAGAGAACCAGAAAGGCTAACCATACTAAACCATAACTGGCAAGGGAAGTAAGAGATGGACGGAAGCAGAAATTATTCTGACATGAAAAAAAAAAGAATAGGAACACTACCTGTCCTGAAAGGCAGCAGTTTTCAGGCTCAAAGGGAAGTCTAGCAAGCATTCCAGATTGAGATGTCTATAAAAGTCAGTGGCAAGGAAAAGAAATTCCTCTCTCTTCCCTGATGAAGCCTATTGCCTAAAACAAGGTAAGCATTAATTAGGATTAAAGTATGTCTGAAAAAAAAAGTCAGTTCAGATCCAGCTAGGAATATATTCTAACACATCCATGAGACATGTTAGCATGCTCAACTCTCAATTCCTATGCTTTGCTGAAATTTGCTATTGTAAATTAATGTTATTTAATGGAGCATTTTGTAGCTTTTTTTTTTTTTTTCCCTTTTTTATACTCCTCTATTAGAGAAGTATTTGAGGGGTGGTGCAATAGACCATAGCAATGCCTTCATGGTTATTCCTCCCTAAAGAATCTGGAAAGGATATTACTTGCTCATGAGTTAAGATGTTAGAAAGCCTGTAGTAAAATCCTTACTTAGGCACTTGCTGGCATTCACTTGTTAAATTGTATTTTAAAATAATATTTTCCTTGTTTAATGTCACGTTATTAATCATCAGCACACTAGAACTATGCTATATAGTTGTTCTGTTCTAATGGTTTATAGTAGAGGTCTTTAATTGTCTGTCAGGAGTCACTATTAGATAGAGGGAAATTCTTCTCTGAACCATAACAGCAGAAATCGTAAGTGAAATTCCTGTCTGTACAGATACCTAGCATGAGAGGTCTGTGCTTGGAACAGCTAGAAAAGGATGAATTTCATACACACAGAAGGCAAAATGAAGGTAAATTTCTAACATTGAAACTATAATGATTGTGTGGATGGACCCTTAGACACTATTACACAAGCCTAGTGAAGTCCCATCTGAATGGGTCTGTTTCTCCCACTTCAGAGTTATCACACCAGCTAGTGATGCACTTCAGAAGAATATGAAGGTCACTTTAGCAAACAGGTTATTTTTCATAGTAAGGGCCATGTTTAACAAAGTGTCCATAAGATGCTTAAATTTTCGAGGTGAAAACTAAGTCTTACTCAAGTCATTGAAACCAACCTTTTTTATTTCTCTGTGAGACATTTATAAAGTCTTGTAAAACTCAAGAATTATATACAAAATGTAAGCCTCTGCAGGGAAAAATGTCTTTAACCAAATCATGTCATAATGTTCAGTAAAGTATCCTTAGCAGAGCACACGTTCCTGTTTCAGGAAGTGCAGTGTGGTAGGTTGAGCAATTAGCACTTTACAAAGACTGCTCATCAAGAAAAGGGATGAACACTGCTCCTTAAGCCCTGGCAGAAAGAAAGATGCTTTCCTTGTCCTTAATGCTAGTGATCTGTCCATTTTTCTTCTGCCACTAACCTTTGCAGTAGTGATCTGAAACATCAAGATTTTGCTTGCTTAGATGACTTGAAGCTGTAGTTGATTGGCTGAGTCTTCAGCGATTCAACTATTTGATAAAATTAAATTTCCAGATTTTCCCATCATATGAAAGATTCTAGTTGGTGACATTGATGATAGCATACAAAGCTCAGTTCATGTTACTCTCTAAGTTTTGTTACAATATAAAATATGCATCTTGTTTTAATTCGTTACAACCACAAGTGATATCTGAAGTGCTAGTCTATGCCAAACTTTGAGAAAGAGTAAAATCCTATCATTGATATTGCAGATGTGGAACTACAGCTGAATGCTGCATGTAATACCTTCTTAAGCCAGGAGGCCTTGAGTAGCAGAACGATGCAAGCTCTTGAGTAGCATAAGCCTGCAAATGCAAAAGCTTCATTCTTTTCACCTGTCTACCTGACATACTGAAAATATGTATTTATGTCTTGTGAACACAGTGGTATGTAACACTTAAAGCATGTCAGAAGGCCAAGACCACTATATGCTGCCCACAGAGTAGACTAAAGCTATATCAATCTTGGGGGAAAATAAAACTATGACTCTTTATTTCTATTTTTTTTCCTACCTGAGCTACACTGTTGGAATACACTTGCAGTTGAAAGGATACCATAAGATACTGAAGTTGGTAAAAACAGGTGACATAAGCTAAAGACTAGCATTTAGAAGCCTATACATTAGAAAATTAGCAACTGTGTTGCTTGCCTAGTCTAAATTAACATATGTAGTCTAAAGTAACATACAGGCACATATTCTCAGTGCAAATTTTGAAAATCTATTAAAAAAAAAATAAAAGGAATATTTGTAAATAACTTATATAACAGAAATTACTTTTCCTAATAATTTATATGTTACTATCAGTGATATTCATATACATAATTATTTTAGTACATTACAAATTATTTTATAATTAAATATTCATGAAGTGGAATAAACTCTGTAACGGCGGTCATGTGCACAGCATTCTGTAGCATCTCTGGCAATAATTTATTAGTGAAATTGTGTATTCAATTAATATTGTATTATTTGATAAAACATTCATATAGATCCACATCTGATACAGGAGCCCTATAACTCTGATATACAGTGGTGTTGCTGTTCAGAAATGCTGAGAATGGTATGCAATACTTGGCAGCTAATTTTTTGCTAGACTGTGATCTTCAGATCTGTTTCTGCAGAAATATCACATGGGTTATATCTTGATGCAACACTGTAGAACATGGAGAAAGGAACGTAGGAATGCAACACTTCACTAAAGGGCTTTTGCACTCTATCCATCTCACTAATCCTATCCTATTCCCTAGAGCAAAATTCATAAGTTACTTTTTTCTGTTTTGTTGTTGCCTATATTTCCCACCCAAATGAAGAGTTGGTATACTGTCAGAGCTCCAGTCCAGTGTATGGCTCTGTTCCAGTTTGCAGCTAGAATGCTTTGGACTTCTATCATCTGATGCATATTTCTTTTCACATGGCGGTGGCAGAGCTCTTTCTAGTTTATTAGAACTCTGTAGGTGTGAAACTAAAATGTACCCTTTAAATGGCTTAGGCAGATACCTGATTTTCTGAGATCTGGCAGGGTACTTAAAGCAGGGAAAGACAAATTTATGCTATTATACATAGCATCCAGTTATGTATAATTCCTTCTAGTCCTGAGCTCTTCATACTTTCCTGCCTGCATTACAGCAGAATACTGCATATCTGTAATTGTCATTCAGTAAAATACAAAATATGAATAATTGTCTACATTCCTTTTCTGAATCACACAGGGCTGTTTCATTTTGTCTAGCACTATTTAGTATATCATTATTGTCATGGTTTAAACCCAGCCTGTCACTCAGAAAACCACACAGCCCACTCGCTCCCCCTTCCCCCTCCCTCCCCCCGCTTCCGGAGGGATGGAGAGGAGAATCTAAAGAATGTAACTCCCATGGGTTGAGATAAGAGCAGTCCACTAACTAAGGTACAACACAAATCACTACTGCTACCACCAATAATAATAATGATAAGGGAAATAACAAGGGAAGAGAAT
>JANHGB010061603.1:0-11775 GCA_026283785.1 Coracopsis vasa
TCCACAACCCCCCTGTGCAGCCTGTTCAGTGCTCTGACACCCTCAGTGTAAAGAAGTTCTTCCTCATGCTGAGGTGAGACTTGTTGTGTTTCAGTTTATGGCCACTGTTCCTTGTTGTATCCCTGGGCACCACTGGAAGGAGTCTGGCACCATCCTCCTGGCACCCGCCTTTGAGATACTGATCTGCATTGATGGAATCCCCTCTCAGCCTGCTCATCTCTGCACTAACCAGGCCCAGCTCCTCCTCATATCATCCTAACACATTTCTGGATCGAGACTGTGTCCGAAAGGCATTCAGACTTAGGAGGTTGGCCTGGATCTTGCTCCATGTAGGTGGGTGAGGAGTGAGACCTCTGGTTCCCAGCATCTCTCTACAGCTACTGCCAGCAAGGACGCAGGGTTTCTTAATTAATTTTGCCCTGTGTAATACAGCACACACCTAAGCCTCTGATGGAGCACAGCCATAGTTTCCAGCTTAACACTGCATCGAGGTGTGTCATTAATATACAGTTACATATGTTAGGTCCTGTCTTATGTAAGCAATAACACAACGGAAGGTGTGTTTTTGTCAGCCAGTATGCATAGGTCTTGGCTGTACTGGGGCAGCAGTGTTGCTGAGGGCTAGAACACACCCAGGGTGTGGGTGTATTAGCTGACTAATACACATTCTGCAGGGTTATTGCGCTCATTAAGTATATTGAAGGGAAAAGTCTGAAAGTAAATTAAAATCTAAATGGCGAAGAATCAACCCACTGCGTAACTGGAAGCAGTGGGCTGAGTCTTCACACAGTGTGAGCAAACACATCTCAAAGGAGTAACCAGAACTGCGGTGGTTATTTGGCTGTGGAAAGAGCTGGTCTATGTTTGCAGAGCCATTAGTCCCTCACACGTTGCTGTGCGTCACTGGCCAGCACTGCAGAGCACAGGTATAGCTATAGCAAGTCAGGAGCGAGCTCTGTCACTAATAGACTTAAATTGGACCCTCCACTTTTGCTTGGCAATTGGTAGGGTGGCATGTCAGAAATGGTAAAATAACCCCACTTATTCCCCATCACTTCTGCCTGCTGCTCAGAGCCTGGTGTCCCTGATCCTTTTCCTCATCTTGTACGTTCATGGAAGAGGGAACAACCTAAGGACTTCAGTACTGCATTTGTGCTTTTGCCCTGACTGCTGGGAAGCAGCATGTTTTCCACGGTGTAGGCAACTTCCTGGAATACATATCTCTCCAACCGAATGTCTGCCACTGCCTTAAAAACAGACAAAAGGAGAGTCAGCTTGTTGTGATGGACCTTTTCTCCATCTTCTTGTGTCCACTGCAAGGACAAAATTCATCTTTATGTCACTGAGTACAGCTCAAAGTTACTTGAAATAACTTTCCCTAATGGCTCACCGGCCTGCTTTGTCTAAAAACGGGGAAGTTTTCCTGGTGTGAGTCCCAGCTCTAAAATGACGACTCAGATATATGGGAAAAAGGTTGATGATGAAGCCTAATTTTCTGCATATCTTTATTTAAAATCCATTTTCTGAGTTTTTTCATGTGTCTTAGAAAGATTTCTACCTTCATATTTGAACCATTGAAACTTCAGAATGAACAGTTAATTTGAAATGGAATTAGTAGTTACTTTCATCTTGTTTATGGCCAGGTGATTTTGCCAGGAGGTGGAATGGGTTTTACTGGTGAGTCATTTTCAGCTCATTGATGGGGAGGTATAAGTTGTGACAGTTAGAGCTGTACAAGAGTGAGATACGATTCTGCTGGTTTTAGTGCTCTTTGCTTGCTTGGAGTCTGCACTTCTATCTTAGGTATTTCTGCCCTATTTTGCAGTATGCCTCTACCCAGCATCCAGTTTCCAGCTCTGCAATGCTTCTTTCTTGCTCAGAGAAGGAATCCGTTATTGGCTATTTTTAAAAGTATTATCACAGATGGCTTTTCAGTTGTTTTCCAATTTGAAGCTTTTAATATATAAAGCTAATGTTGGTGATCCTACAAATACCTGCTTTCCTTCAACTCTGAAACACTTTTGGCTCAGAGAACATGCATTAGGTGATCACTTTTGACTAGATGCTAAAATGATCAAGAACTGGGTGGCTAACAGTAGTGTATCAAGCGTGCCTATTCGTATTCATTCCACCATCAATATTATCCTAGAGATTAAACAACCTATAGTATAACCTTCCATTCCCTCAAAGTCATCTATCTTCCAATGCTTTATTTACCTGTTTATTAAAACAAGTTACTGATGAAATAAGAAACTATAAAATGTATACTATAAATATGAGAAATGAGAAACTATAAATATATAGTCTTTGCCCCTCCTTTGATTAGACCAAACTAGGAATCATGCTGGTGATGTCAAAGCTGATGTCAAGGACAGTCAGGAATATGCTCTTTCCAGTGAAAGTGCCAAGATGCCGTTATGTATTGTTATATCTTGAGTGGTAGCGATGTGCCCATGCACAAAACCAATAGAAGTTTCACCACTTTGCAGAGCACGACGTTTAATAGCCCTGCCTTAGTTTACCTGAGTAATTAACAATTTGAATATGTTCTTAGTCTACAATTACAAGTGTTATTTTGGTAGAGTTAAGCCTGTATTTTGCTTCTTCTCTTCATAACTGGTTGGCTACGTGGTGGGTTTTTTCCCTCCATACTTTATGCCTGGTCTAAGGTCTACAAAAAACCTCTCCATATCTATACCTTGCTTTGCATGCTGTGATGCTGTTCTTCTAAACCAAACCTTTGGCTACCATCAAGAGTAAAATAAACAGTATTAATGACTGTTATATATATGAATAATAGACTCATTTAGCTCAGAAAATACTCTTAAGATCATCAAGCCCAACCATAAACCTAACACTATCAAGTCCACCCCTAAGCCTTGTGGTGGGTGGCCATCACATCTGCCCAGTTTCTGCTTTTACTAATGCAGTATTTAGATGGCTTAGTTGCACAATAAAACTTCTTTTTTCTTTCCCATTTACCCTAAGTATGAGAGTAGGTAGAGTGGCTTCTTACCGTGAATATGATGCTTTGGAACATATGAAGAAAACTCCAAACTTTAAAACTTTATTGGTTATATACCAGATGGTTTTAATACATGAAGGTCTGTGGTGTCTTAGAAGTCTTTCTGAAAAGCACAGGTAAAGAAAATTATACCTTTCAGAATGTTCTCTTTTATGATCTGTTATCATTAGTTAACTGAGTTCTTAACAGGGCAAAAATAAAAACTTAACTTGCAATGGATATATAAAGAATTTACTCGAAGCCATTTGACGGTAGTGTTAAAAACAATCCATTGTGGTAAAGTGACAAAACCTGTGTATCCCAGTGGCAGAAGGTGGAAAGTTGTTTTAATTCTCCTTCTTCAGTCTCAGTAAAATTATTGTAAGCAGATAGAGGACTCTAGTTAGCATCTCCTCAGCTTTAGGATCAATAAATAAGTAGGAACTGGAACTCATTTTGACATGGTGCAGAATACCAATATCCGTGTTGTATGGCACTCTGGTTCCAAATCAAAATTTAGCAAAAGGCATTATAGATCCGTAGAATATTTTTTGCACTGGAGATGTTTGATCATATATAATGGGTAACTTATTATGGGAAAACTTAAAAAATGTATTTTTATTATGTTCTGTTTATAGCACTACAAATATTCTGTAACTGATTTGATATTGCATGAGAATATGAAATACTCTTTAGTACCTGGGCAATATTCCCATCACAAGCTTGCTTATTATGTTGGGTTTTATTTAGCTGAATTTCCTGCGGGGCAGATTAAGTTAGAAGTCCAGGAGAACTTTTGTTCAACCTGGATATCAAAAGGGGAACATTTCTATGTGTGCCCCATTGGATCTGCTGAGTAGACTGAATGGTAGAGAGCAGGAGGTGGTCACTACAGCCTTTGTGCACCGCTGTTGAAACTGTGGTAACAACAGATGTATTTAAACATGTCACCAGTGTTATTTTAGTATGATTTCTAAGGTAATATGGACGGGGAAGAGAAACAAAGCTAGCCTGGGAAGTCATTTACTGCAGCGCAATAGCTAGCAGGAGCACTGTGGTGATACTAGTGAGGGAGAGCATGCTAAAAGCGCTTTAGCCAAAAAAAAGGCAAAATACTTACTTTGTCATTTCCTCTGTGGTGTAGACAGGGCTGAATATGACATGTGTGGTGGATATCATTGGGGTTTTCCAGCTTGTCCCATGGTATAACAGTTGCCTGTAACTTTGGAATGTTTTGGCTTTAATTTGTCGTAATAGGTGTCGGCCTCAGGTTGAAATTTTCCTGAGCTATTCTTGATGAAACTTCCACAGTTTCCTGTAATATTACTAAGAGCTATTACATTATTGTCATTGTTATTGTTACTGTTGTTGTTGTTATGATGTCATAGTTATAAAAACTCCAATGATTTTAACTGTGCTTTGCTGAAAAGTTACTGCCTGGGGGGAGAATTTGCCTTCTCTTTTCACAATGGGGCTTTTGCCATCCCCTGAAATCTTCTCTGATTTGAAAAATTCTTTAAAGGCTTGAAACCCTTCAAAAAGTGGCAGCTTTTTATATGCTTGGTAAAGATTTCTTCCATAATGCAACCAGAAATACCTCAACCTTGTGAGTTTGCTAAAGCTTCGTGCGGCTGATTGTATGGTCCCCAGACAGCTGCTATTTCCATTTAAACAGTGTGTGCATCATCCCAGTCTGCAACAGAGCATGAACCTTATTATCCCCACTCGTATGTGTAATAAGATTGTAAATATGCCATGCCTAATATATATTATTGAATATATATTATTATATATGAAGTATATTCTAGTGTAGGGCAAGAGAGCCTGCCCTTCATGACTGTGCTTTGGACTAAAGTGTATCAGAGCTACAGAACTGACAGCAGAACTTCACATTTCCCAGTATATTCTGGGTCACAAGAGCCAATGGTCTGGAAAATGTAAATTTAATGCCTGAGCTAATGTTTTCATGTCTGTTGATTTATTGTGATCCAATGTTTTAATTCCCACTGGTTGGTCTTCTTCATGGTCTCATGGAATCAAACTGGGGCAAAATCAAAGTGCTGTCTTTCAGCCAGCTCTTTAAAATACACACTTTCTTTCCTCCGTGTGTATTTTCTGTGCTCCTCTTTAAAAGCATACAGCTAAAAACCTTAGCTAAATGCTTTCAGCAGTCTTAAAACCTCAGAAGTCTCTTCAAATAAAGAGTGCTTCTTCCTATAAGGCATATTCAGAAAAGCATGTGCAAAAGAAGGGTATTATATCCAAATAATAATCAAATAAGTTCTGCAACTTAAACTACAGAACTAACTATCAATTCTGTAACACTACCACTAGTGGTGTGCTAACTAGTGATTTGGGCTTTGTTTGTTTGTATGGTTGCATCTGTGCAAGTGTAGGAGTTATATCTAAAAGTCAGTGTTTGTGTCAAGTTCAATGATAGAATATTATTGCCAAGGACAGTAACTCTCCTCAAGCTGATCTTTCCCCTCTGCCTGCCAATTTAGAGGCCATGCAGCACTTCAGACTTTTTAGCAGGGCCTGTTGTGACAGGGCGAGGGGTGATGGGTTTAAACTAAAAGAGGGAGATTCAGGCTGGATGTGAGGAAGAAATTCTGTACAGTGAGGGTAGTAAAACACTGGCACAGGTTGCCCAGAGAGGTGGTGGATGAACCATCCCTGGAGACATCCCAGGCCAGGCTGGATGTGGTTGAAGATGTCCCTGCTCATTGCAGGGGGTTGAACTGGGTGAGCTTTGAAGGTCCCTTCCAACCCAAACCATTCTGTGATTCTGTGATTCAGAGACTCTGCTGGTTTCATTGCTTGATGATTTCTGCTGTGGAATGAGAACAACTGGTTTTACTGGCCAGCTGCCCATGTTACAATCTGCTGCACTGGAATGATTTCTTACTGAAAGGCTGTACGAAACGGTATCTGACTGATGTTTTATTTATTCTGCATGGGGTGCTGTAGTTGTACGCATTACTGCGAAGCACAGGCCGTGTTTGTTTAGTCCCTCTGAGTCTAGAGGATATTCAGTAGCTGAGGGATGTGCCCTTGGGCAATTGAAGTTCTGAGTTTTGGTGAAAGAGTGGGAAACTGAGCAGTATGACAGGGTTGAAACCGTTTTCTTAGCTGAAGAGAAGCAGGGCATTTCATTTGCAGCTTGAGAGTCTTGATTAATCATAAGTGCTTCTGAATGTCCATGTGACAGTCTTCTCCCTCCCTCCCCCATCTATATAACTCATGAAAATAATTCTAAGCCATTTCAGATGCATCATGACAGAATCCACCCCTCTGTCATGTTGAGCTCGGAATACTTTGATGTGCTTAGAGGCTTTTAACTGATCTAGAAAACTAGCTGTTTGTTATATATTGTGCCTTAGAAATAGTGAATTTGGGATGTGATTTACATTTATGCATAGCTTTCCTTTTTAGAAAAAGCATTTATTGGTTTGAACATACCTTAGGTACATGAGGTACTCCCTCAGTCCTTGTGCAATACTGAAGCACTGGTTAAATATGAACCTAGGTTTTAATTAGGTTTCCCCAGTGCTGAACTTACTGCAGCCTGGTCTGTTCTCCATTAGTTTGCTGGTCAGAAGCTGTTGACCTTTAGATTATGCTGCAAAATCCATCTGTTGCTGCAGGCTTTTGTGAAGAGAGATGTAAAGAAATATTATCTCCTGCCAGTCACCCCAGCAAACAAACTTGAATGTAGGCAGCAGCTCAGTTTGCAAGATCTGAGTTCATTGACAATAAGGGAGTAGCAGAGAAGCTGTGAACCAGTGCTCCCTAGCCACTGGAGAATCCTTTCTCAGCTGTTGTGCCCTAATAAAATGCCATTGTCCTATTTTAAAATCCCCCCTGCTCTCCATGGAGAAGCTGCTCTGGGGATGACCCTCGCCACTAATCAAATCCTCTCCTGTGATCTAGGAAGATAACCCCCCTTTGCTTATCTCTCCATGCTCTCTCTGTTGCCAGCTTCTAGCTCATTCTTAGGGCAGTCTCACCATGAGACTTCCTTGCTAGCAATCTGATATTTGCCCTTTTTGTTATGTACCCATCAGCTGCCTATTTCCATAGTCCATCCACTCCTTGACATTTCCCCTAATTTAGCACTTTGTGTCCCACAGCCTCCAAGGGCCTACCCTCTTTTTAGCCGCCCTGATCTTGATGGGCACCATACTTGAAGGTCTTTGGACTACTGATAAACTAAAAGTTGCCCCAATGTGTTTTAAATATGATCATTCTGGTAACATTTGTTCATATAAATGCCACTGAAGTTTCTGAGTCCGATTGAAAACGAGACTGACAAATAGTTCTCCTAGTTACAGCGCAATGATGTTCTACTCCTTCACCTGTGTTACATAAATTGTCAATGCCTTTTAATTATGCAGATTTTCCTCCACTGGCATGGTAAGCACAGTGTTCTCCAGACTATTTTTGTTATGTTCTCAGATATGTTTGCAACGTTTTCTTATTTTTGCTTCCTGTGTTTCATTAGTCTCTGCACTCTAAACCTGTGATTTCTGCTTATCGTTGAAATGTTACAGTGTCCTGGCTTACTGCACTTGCATGTCCTATGGCAATAACATTATTGCATTTCTCTGGTGTCTTTATTAGAAGGTTTTGCTTCATTTAGAAGAAGAAAGGTTTCGTTTTTCTTGGCTCTGAGCATCTATTCAAAAAACCTCCCACAGTCCACACCCATCACAAAATTATCCTCATAGTTTTGTGAATCTTAGTCCTTTGCACGGCCTTGTTATCCCTTTGAAATGCACTTCCCAGTGGCGCTCATGTTAAGCAAGAACTAATACACCCACGGTTTGTTCTCAGAGTCAAAAGCTAGATTATGTTACTATATTATATTTGTATGCTTGTCATGTATACAATACAAATACATGGGAACGTGCTCTTCAGAAAACTTCCACGTTTCGGTTTTGATGAGCAAATTCAGAAACTGCCCCATACAAGAAGTGTCACTCCCAGCATCAGTTTTGGATGGAAATGTGATAAGGGACAGACACAAGCAACAAGAAGTCTCTTATCTCCAGGAGCTTTATCCAGGAAATGTTTCAAGGGAAATCACAAGAAATCATTTCAAGGTGATGAGGTAGCCTACCTTCAGGTGAGGTGTCTCATCAGAGGACTTCCAAATGTCTGCTGTTTTCTGTCTTGACATGTTTATGTCCATAAACATTGAGGTGCTAAGACTTAAAAGGTTGTTGGACATGTGTAGTGGTAATTTAGATTTCTGGTGGTGCAGTTTACAAAGTTTATTAGTATGTGTTACTTAGCAAGGATATTTGTTACTTAGCGAGGCCAGGGATCCAGGTTGTACTCTGAGGTGTATGTTTTTCAACAAACTGTCTCACAATAGAGACAAAGATGCCTCTCTTCATGGTCATAGCTATGATATCAGTTCATCAAATGAAAAAACACATCATCTGCAATGAAGGTGGTCATTCATCACTACTCTAGAAAGGTTTTGAGAAACTGCTGTATCTTTGTGTCAGACTTCATTTTGTAGACTGACACATGAAGACAAGAAGACAAGAAGAGGGGAAGTCAGAGACTCATACAATTATAGAATGGTTTGGGTTGGAAAGGACTTCAAGATCATCCAGTTGCAACCCCCTGCCGTGAGCAGAGATGCCTCACACTAGACCATGTCACCCAAGGCTATGTCCTACCTGGGGATATCCATCCCTACTGCTAGGCATAAAGCATTTACCATTTCTTTAGGCAACCTGTACCAGTGCCTCAGCACCCTCACAGTAAAGAACTTCTGCCTTATATCCAACCTGAACTTCCCCTGTTTCAGTTTGAACCCATCACCCATCCTATGGCTACAGTCCCTGATGAAGAGTCCCTGTACTTGTACCACAAACATCACTTTTCAGACTTTGATTTTTGCTACTGAAAGTTCCACAGTTTGGTCATCTCAATCTGGTTTTTATGTCTATAGAATTGTATAAAAATCATTAAAGTGTTACAAAAAGAGATTTTGGAACCATTTGATCAAGTGAGTAGCAACAGGTCAGCTGGTCCCAATGGCAATTGTCTAAGAAATAGCCGAATTGTTTTAATTGTGGTATGCAACCTATCAAGTAAATTTAAAAGAGCTCCAGGGATCATTCTGAGAACTGCAGACAACTAACTCCGACTTCTGGAAGGCTGAACTGTTAGGTATGATAATAACGAAAGGGAGGTAAACAGAATGATAAATATAGCACATTAGGTAAGAGTCAGTATGAGGTATGTACAGGGAAGTCATATTTCTCCAGTTCTTCCAAGTGAGTCAATAGTGTGTGAGGAATTGCAATCCACTTGATATACTGGACATGGATTTTGAAAAGGCATTTGTTAAGGTTTCTCAATAGAACTTCTAAAGCAACTAAGCTGCCATGAGAGAAAGTTCTCACAGATTAATAACAGCTTAAATGATAGGAAATAATAAATAGCTAGAGCTGCACCATAAATGTAGATTACTGTCATAAGCCTACCAGGATGTTTGCTCTGCAGTGCATTCATAACTTGCTTGGAAAAAGAGATGAAGAGTGCTATGGCAAAGATGTTTGATGATACAGAATTATTCAAAACTTAAGGCTGGTGGTGAAGAGTTGCAGACAGCTCTTTCTGGATGACAACTCTTTGGATCCAGATTGACTGGATGTCAGAATTGCAGATAGCATTCAGTAATGATAAATACTGACTAATGTATAGAGAAGAAAAATCATCCTAATTATATAGGCCTTGGGGCTTGCAGAACATTGGTCCAAGAAAAATGTCCATGAGACCAGTAATGAGTAAGGAGGTCCCTGTGGCTGGTCAGCCCTTTTCATGGACAACTACCTGGTGTCTGAATGGTCATGAGCTCATCATTTTGGACAAAGTCAGCCTGTGGTTATAGTAGCCTGTCAGAGGACATAGGGTTTGTATAGAGACCTTTTTGAGGTCTCGCCTTGCTTGATAGGAAGGAAATTGTGTCTTTTCCTCATCTTAAAGGTGCTTGGGTGTAGAGAAGGTGTGTGCCAGTCCTTGTCCTGCATCAGTGTGAAAAAAGCTAGTTGGTGGAGGGCTGTGGCATGTTTGTGTCTAGTGCAAGATATTTTAGACTCTAAAGGCACCTGCCTTTACCCACCCTAGTATATTGAATGGTAGGAGAAAGAGTGTAAAGTCTGGGTCCAGAAAGACCACTGGGCCTGAGGCACATTTCTCTGATCACACATCCAGCTCCTTTGGGAGGGGAATTGAAGGATGTGCATGCATCTACTCTCTGGAAAGGTAAAAGCTTACCAGGGAGTATGTTAGCAGCCTCCTGGCAGAAGATGGCACCCCACTTTTACAGATCCATACCTAAAGGGAGTTTAGGCAGGGAAGCTAAAATCATGCACCTAGATGAAGACCTAGTGGGAAGGCAGGGGATCATCCCTTCCTTGGGTGGCAGCAGTCAGACCCAAGACCTTGATTTTCTGTAAAGGTGGTAGCTAAGTACTTGGGTCTTCAGAATGGATTTCTGCCTGGTATCCACTAAGGATCCTATGAAAGACACAACAAAGAACTGCTCTATCCTCCTGCATTCCATGCAGGGCCAGCAGCATGGAACCTGCTACCTTGCTCTGGTGCCTCTGGTGGGTTCCCTTCCATGGGTTGTAATTGCCATGGGGCTGCAAGGGGTGTTCCTGCAGGGGTAAGGGACTTGGGTTATGAGGTGGAAGATTGCTTTCTGAGAAGGAAAGAGGGAAGAAGGCTGAGTAAGGGGAACAAGGCTCTGCCTCTGCTGTGGCAATTAGTGTGTGCCCACCCCACTGATTCATATGTATGTAAAGTCAGTGCATCTCCCTATACTGGCTATGGGCTTGCTTTTTGTGGTAGCTATTTGAGACAGATAGATAGCCATGTCATGTAGCAAGAGCAAAGAGCTTTAGGCCTAGGAGGTGGACTCTCAGTTTGACCCAGTAGTCAGCAAAGAGAAACGGTAATATGTCAGACAGTTGATCTGTCACAAATCCCATTAGTAAATGAAGAATCACAGTAGTAAGAGGTGCAAATAGTTTCATAGACTGAAGTATGTTCAAGCAAACAAAACATCTGTAGAACAGCTCTGACTAGTAAGTTAATTAAAATGATACATTTACTGTAATTTATGAGTGAAACTAGGGTCTAAATTCATTGAGTCCATAAATGATTGGAAATCATTAATTTGCTTTTATTAAATAAGAGGGAGGACAAGAGAGTGCTATGTTCTCAGCAACTGACGTGATAATGACTACTCCTGCAGAAAAGCGTAATAAAAAATTGTCTGAGTCACTCATTAGCATCTACCACTGCCCTTTCTGTAAATTATAAGTCATTAGAACCCACTATAGCTGCTCTGGAAATGAAATAGTGATTTTTTAAGTTACTAAAATGTTTCATTTGACTTTACTGTAGTAGTCTTAGAGGCTGAAACTCTTATTTTGAACAGGTTGGAGATCGTAATTATTATCTAAACCTGATCCAGAAAGCTAACTCCTTGTTTTATATTACCCTATTGAGAGGTAAAAGTTAATTCAAATTGTTTCATTGTCAATTCATTACTTGGTTTCACTGCAGAGTGCCAGTTCTGCTGGCAGTTCAGTGGTCTTAAAGCATGTATCTTAGAATCATAGAATAGTTAGGGTTGGAAAGGACCTTAAGATCATCCAGTTCCAACCCCCCTTCCATGGACAGGGACACCTCACACTAAACCATGTCACCTAAGGTTCTGTCCAACCTGGCCTTGAACA
>JANHGB010061610.1:0-19410 GCA_026283785.1 Coracopsis vasa
TGTAGGACCTTGCACTTGGCATGGTTAAACTTCATAAGGTTGGCATCTGCCCACCTCACAAGCGTGTCAAGGTCCCTGTGGATGGCATTCCTTCCCTCCAGCCTGTCAACCGAACCACACAGCTTGGTGTCACTGGCAAACTTGCTGAGGGCGCACTCAATCCCACTGTCTATGTCACCGACAAAGATGTTGAACAGGACCAGTTCCAACACAGATCCCTGAGGGACACCACTCGTTACTGGTCTCCAGCTGGACATTGAGCCATTAACACAACTCTTTGTGTGAGGCCATCCAGCCAGTTCTTTACCCACCGAGTGGTCCACCTATCAAATTGATGTCTCTCCAATTTAGAGACAAGGATGTCGTGTGGGACAGTGACGAACGCTTTGCACAAGTCCAGGTAGATGACATCAACTGCTCTACCCCTGTCCATCAGTTCCGTAGCGCCATCATAGAAGGCCACCAGATTGGTCAGGCAGGATTTCCCCAAGACCTTCCCCACCAAAAAAAGAAAAGTCTCTTTTCTGAGAAGATTGTGATTTCCTAGTCTTCAGTCATGCCCATACTTCTCTTGAAATCAGAGGAGCATCCCTGGTGATTGAGGTGCAGAGCCTTTAAAGTTGTTCCTGGGATCTCTGTTCTATAACCACATCTCTGGAGGCTCAGGCATGCTCAGATATCCTTATGTATATGCCTAACTTTTGCACAGCTTCAGAAAAGACAGGGAGCTGGAGGACAGTGTGCTGAAGTAGATTTGTTCAGGGAGTCCTTGGGGTAGCACTGCTTTTTGTAGTGTCAGCTCACGTAAACGTAAAGCTATCATGAACCACTGAGAGGTTTTGGCAAGCATGAAGAGGAGAAAATGCATTTAAGTTTGCAATTTTCTATCTTTGTTGTATCCTCAATTGTATCCTCAATCCCAGGTCAGTTTTTTACCAAGTCAAACATGAAGAACAGAACAAAGGGCTATTGATAGGCCATGTTCTGCTGTTTTCTCATGCTCCTGCTTTTGGCTTTTCTTCTTTATTTTTCTTTTCTCTTTTGCCTCCATTAACAATTGTAGATGGGATCCTTCCAGTTTCTCTGGCCAACTCAGAATGGCTTCCTTGGATATGTTTCATTAATGCAATGACTGTTGTACACATCCAGAGAATGTTTTACTATCTTAATATTTAATGTTTATTTTACTATTTTAAGTATTTTACTGATTTTTATCTGTTATTTCTTATCTCTGTAGGATTTCTCAAAGTAAGTACTGAGCATAGTGCTTATTTGGTGAAACTGAATCCAGTGTCTGCTTCAGGGATTTGCTCACCTGGCTCAGTCTTGCTTCTGGCTCCACTGACATAGGTAGGTTCACATTTC
Source organism: Coracopsis vasa (assembly GCA_026283785.1). Lineage (NCBI taxonomy): Eukaryota > Metazoa > Chordata > Aves > Psittaciformes > Psittacidae > Coracopsis > Coracopsis vasa. Next base: position 1,366 of record JANHGB010061610.1, read on the forward strand.
ACATAGCTGACACACACCATGACTGCCCTTCTAATAACCCTGCCCAGCCATCCTTTCCTCCAGGTATTGTGTATGAGTATGTAGTTTCATTAATAAGTAACACTGGTACAGGACATGGGCTGCTGCAAGGTTCACTGCTTTTATACAAACAAACCAATTCACACATGGCTGAAGTCTGAGATCAGTGGTGCTCAATGTCAGGGGTGACGAGCTTTTGGCGATACTCATTAGAGGGCTGTGTTTATCTTTGGCTCACACCTACTGCTCCTGTCAGTGTGCATTTCTGTGCTCCTCCCAGCTCACTGAGGCCATGCTACCTTGCAAGGAGTTACGTTACCTAATGTAACCTTGCCTTTTAGGACAAGCATTCCTACAACACAAAAGGATCTCTGCCTGTTCCTTAGATGTAAAGGTGCAACAGGCCTATTCTTATCTCTTAGAGGCAATGGGGAAGACACTGTGTACAGGGGTACATTGGCTGGGACAAACAGGACATGGGATGAATTCAACTACATGGTAGTTTGGAGAGCATGAGAGGAGCTAGGTACCCCTTCCTGCCCTGTGCTTTGTGCAGTGCTGGTGAGAAGGCTCGAGCTCCCACTGTACTACTTCCTCCTTCTTCTTCCTTCTGGTTTATCTGTTCTCTAACACCATAGTGCCTCACACAGGAAAGACAGGCTGAACTGTGAAGCACAGGGACTTTGGTGAAGGACTGAGCAGTGAAGACTAAGAAAGGAGCTTAGGGTTTGGCTGTAAGATTTGTTTATATATTTGCTCTTGCCTTGGGCAAAGTACAGTGTGGGAAGAGATGAATCTAAAAATAAGAAAGATGGGAGTTTATATGAAATAGGAATAACTAAAAAGAGGGTGACAGGGAAAGCAGCAGAAATAAATGGGACAGCAGCACCAGCTTGAAGCAGAAGGTGTGGTAGGAAAACTAAGGCGAAAGTAATCACTAAAGTCTCCTCTTCCTACATCATCTACATGTAGTTCTACACAAGGCTCACCTTGTGTTCACACAAAACTCAGCTTGTTTCCTGTGGAGTTTTGTGTAGGTGTGGAGATTCATCCTCAGAGCTGCTTGCCACTTAGCTAGCTCTGCTTGAGGAAAGGGACAGTCGCCAGGAGAGAAGTAAGGACAAATGAAAAGCTAATACTGGAATGTAGCCATACTTGCAGCATCTCAGCACCAGCAGAGGACAAGCTCAGCTCCTGAAAGAGAAAATGAGATTGCCTCTCAAGAGATTGAAGAGATAAGCTGGTATCCAGTATAAGCCAGAAATTTTTCAAAAGGAGAGTACTAAGTCACCACAGTCACCTGGTGCTATCTTTTTATCCCATTAAGAGCTATAAAACCTATTTTAAAAGTGGGAAAATATCTGCATTTTCAATAGGCTTTTATCATCATAAGATTATAAAAGCTTTCAATGAACATCTGCTTCATCTGGGAAGGTTGGAGATACTAACCTTCAGGTTTCAGAGCCTGGGATGAGGAATCTGCTGACAGGGCTTTAAATAAGTCTAAAATATCTGTCTTGTGTGCCTGAAATAGATTGTTAAGGGAAAACACCCTTGCCTAATTGCTGTAAAAGTTCAGGATAAAAAACCTGATAATCTCTGTGCAGCTAAGCAGCCCATTCAGCTCCTTTGTGGAAAGTTAAGCTGGAATGTCAGAAATGTGGGAGTCTTGGCTTGCTAAATCTTTATATAATGATAGACCTATTGTATAGGTATGTAGTGTGGGCTGGTTTAGTTACCAGGAGGCTGCTGTTCCCCATTCTGGCAGTGCAGAGGGGTAAGAATCTTACCCTGTGTATATGAATGTGTGTAAATTGTATCTGTAGCTATTTATATAGAATGAGGAGGAGGTTGAAATAGTGCTGGTTATTTCTGAAAACTCTTCTGAAACAAATCATCTATGCTTCTGTCTAGATAGTGTGCAAGTGTCTGTCTAATACACAGTTTGTTTCAAATTGTTTTTCAGAATTAGCTGTAATTCTAAAAACACTGCCCTCACTGGGGATGGAGCTGATGTTTTTTTGGAGCCACCATTTATCAGTGGGTGTAGTTGCGATTTGGTTGTCATCTGAGTCAGGATGTTCAGTTTCTGAAGGTATATATATGAGGACAGAGAAGAGGTACTTCAGTGGTGTAAGGAATTTTGTTATATACTTGGCAATATTTATTTGACTTTCTACATAAATAGTATAGTAAGACTTACTGTAACACATCACAGCTTCTTAAAGCTTCCTTTAAGTCATGGATTTCCATTAGGCTTGCCACCTTAGAAACAAAATTAAAAGAAGTGGTTAGCTACCCAGCTGGAGGTGATCTGCATGTTTAGTGAGTGCAACATTGACCTAATGAAAAAAGACAATTTATCACATCTTTGTGGTTTTTTTCCTTTTGAATTTTGAAGCTGAAAAAGAAAAGTAATCTTTGATATACAGGGCTAAGACCCATTAGTCAATAGCTTTGAAAAAAAATTCCCTTGCTAAAAGCCATGGTGTCCCCTCCAAGTCAGTTCTATTTCAAATTGAGTGTTAGACACCACTGAATCAGGACACTTTTATGACTGATTACATGGAATCTCAGTTTTACCTGCAGCATTAATTCTCTTTGCAGGAGTGTAATGAACCAAAGCTCAGAACATTGCAGATTCAACTCCATACAGTCTCAGTCTCATACAGTCAAACTAACCTTCTGCTTTCTTCCTAATGTTACATGTTTGTTTAGAATCTGTTTGGTGTTGGTTTGTGTTTTGGTTTTTTTTCTTTCTTTTTTTTTTTTCAATTTAGAATATAATTCTGTTCTCTGATGTGGATGTACGTACAAAACTGCATAAAAATATGTAAAACTGATGGATGGATTGTTGGCAATAACAAAGTTCTTGCATTACAGACAGATTAAAGGCCTCTCCTCAGCAGATCTCTGGAAATGGCTGAGACTTGACATGTGTAGAAGATGCACTAAATAGTCAGTAAGCAACTAATGATTTATACTACTTGAAATTAATGTGTGGTACTTAGGATATTTTTAATTAAATGGATTGTTATATAAAGTAATAGCAAAGATGAGCCTGTTAGATTGAAGCATTTTCTGAGACTCAAGAATGACTACAAACAAAGACTTTTGCTCTGTTGTTAGGACTAACACTTATTAGTATTTTAATAAGAGATATGCCACTCAACCTCTGTGTCATTTTACTCATTACATGATAATAGGTAAGATTTATATCAATACCTAATTGCTGGAGTTGTCATTAAGTCTTAAGAGATGTTCATTACGCAACAAGACATTCTCAGATAGGAAAGGCAGTAGAAATATTAAGTTTGTACAGCTAGAGGTAGTGAAAACTCAAGATTATTGACCCTTGGGAAATTATGAAATTCAGGGAAAAAAAAGGGTTTTGTTTCTGCTTGGAAACAGGGAAAAAAAAGTAGAACTTGCAGTACAACTGAAAAAGTTTTTTCTATTTTGAGGAAAATAAATTGAGACATTTTGTTTGTTTATTTGAAACATCCCAGCTTCTCTGGGACCTCAGTTCTAGGGATTCTCCAGGCTACTGCCAAGAATCTAAAGACAGCTGTTATCCTCAGGTGTAGACAGTGGGTTTGGTAAATCATGATTATGCTGCCTTGAGCAAGGGTTCTTTGGGATTTCTGGCTCTTAACAATGTCTGTGTATCCATCATGCGCTTGCTTCAAGCAGTGTTGTGATACCTGCTTCCCTGATGTCTGAGACCCCAAAGCTTTCATAACCTGAAACTGTGGGTTTTCAAAGTGCACTGCTCCAAAAGAATGACAGAATGCATGGGCTGTCCTGGGCTCAGGCCACTCAAAACCCACACATGACCTCCTGAGTCAGAAACATAGGTGCTTTGAAGAGTCAATGCCTTCCCTACTAGCCCCATGGCAGGGGCAGCTGAAGTGCTGAGAAACCAGATTTAAGTCACAGTTGTCAGCACTTTCCCTCTCCTTGCTGCAGTGTGCCCCACGAAGCTCATAGTTTAATCCTGTTAGACTCCTGGGGCAGTCTGAGCTTGAGGGAGTATTGTGGAAGCCTGTTGGAGTCCTTGTGGAATCTTTTGAGAGCCTATTTGGCCAGTAGGAAGGAACCAGACAATGAATCAAAAAGAGCTCTTTGGAACTGTGACATTTCTATTTTGAATTTTTTATCTTAGGGGATCACAATTTTCTTTATTACTAAAGATGTCTCAAGCTATAATTACAGTTTTAGCATGGCACAGCTTCAAGTCAGTGTGCTGATCTCTGTTATACTGACTTAAAGTCAGCTCTGCCAGTGTTCCCCAGCTCAGCAGCAGGCCCTTAGCATTTCTATCTCCATCCATGAACTGCTGAAGAGTGTTGCTAGAGAACAGTTTCACACAGCTCCTAAACCTCAGGGCTCACTGATTCTTTGTGCATTTGTATGAAATAAGTAAGCCACTGCATTTACTTCATAAGCATTTGTAAGGCTTCATTTGCTCGGAGATGCTTTGGGTAAAAGATATGGTAAGTGCAAAATAACAATAATTGAGGACTACTGTACCAGAGCTCACAGCAAAAGAATATTGTTATAACAAAATTATTTGATTTACTATAGTAGTCTGAAAAATGGGTAACATAAAAATATGAAGAAAAACACTGACTGACTTGAATTTAAAATGAGAGAATAACAAGCTTATCTTAGCATTGATTACATAAATAAACATGGAGAAGAGGCTTTTCTTCCTCTGGCAAATACTGAAATTAATATTTCAAAATATGACCTCTCTGCTCAGCAGAAAGCATTGTATTTACGTTGTTGGCTTGGCCTCTCTCTAATGCTTATTATCTGGTTTAGAAGGGAGAGAGCATTGTGTTTCCAGTCACCTGAACTGAGAAAGTGCATGGCAGTCACACAGCAAGCACAGATTGAATTTCCAGCCTTGCATACACCATCCCACCTTCTCAGCTGTAAAAGGGATAAGGAATGTGAAGATTGCTATAGAAACACTATTGGCATCTTTACTATTACAGCCCTTGGCTGCTTTTCCTGTTAGTCACAAGCTGGAGACCACAGAGACTATTCCTCGTGTAAGAAGTAATTTCTTTTTATAACTGAATATGGTGGTATTAAGATGATCTAGACTGAGGGGCCTAGAACCTGATGTCCTCTCTCCACGGAGTGGGTCCAGCCTAAACACCTTCAAAACTAACCTTCCTTCTCAAGGTTTACAGTAATGTTTAACAGGTACCAGCAAAGGAAGCAAGAAGGGAGATTAAACTGTACAATCTAGATCCATGCTACCTGAAGTGTGGGTGTGAAAGTGCCCAGAGGGGTTTATGAAGTATAGAAAAAGCTGAGCAATCACTATCTCAGTTTGTCCAGAGTGATTGTGTAAGGACATCGTGTTCTTGGCTTTGAGTTAGGTCTAGACCTTCCAGTGATGTCCCATATTATTGGCAGGGATAGCTGTCCATCAGCTGTCTGAAAGCACTTCCTTCAGCAACCTGCCAGGTGTTTTTATTTCACAACTCCCTGTTGCTTCTCATCAACAAAACGTATAGTCATTCCACTGATACAGAAATTATACAGGTTTTTTAGCCTATTATCAGTCCATCGACAATAAAATCCTATGCATCATAGCTTGCTAAACAGTTTTCTTCATGATTTCAGATGTAGATTGTATAGTTTCCATTGAAAGGAAGGATTCTTTCTCACCACTAGCAACAGTCCAAGACGTCTTAAAGTCTAAATCATTCATTATCAGCATGCAATGCACTCAGATATATGCTGTTTTCCTCATCGCATCACATACGGGATCTACTGTTGTTTCAATGGAAAACTCCCCTGCTGAATTGTTAGCCAAAAGTAAAACATGCTTTTGATGACACAAGGACCATTGTGGTTGTCTAAGTAAGGAGAATTTTGCTTTCACTCAGCTAAGCAAGTAAAGTTAACAGAGAATTGTCCGAGGCATAATAATGGTTTTGTAGAGACCCTGATGAAAGGACTGTGCAACACTGCATCCATGAGGAAGCACAAGAGACACAGATAGTCACTGTGCCTCGCAAGTGCATACCTCTTCTTCAGTCTGGTGAGGCTGAGCTTCCCTAGCTGGTTCAAGTGATGGAGTATGCCTGCAGGCAGCCATTGCACTTTCTTCTCGAAACCTTGTAATTTAAAATCTCCTCAGCAAGTGTTTCCAGGATGAAGAACAGAAGGATATGAAGCAGTTAAGGTTGTACTCAGTGAGTTTAAGCTGCAGGAGTATTCCATCAGCGAAGCTGGAAGTTAATAGGGCATCTGTTTTATACCAAAGAATGTGGCCTACAGTAAGGAGAGACATTCCTTTGCGTGTCTGGAATGGGTTTATAACTGGGTTACAGTTAGCTCTGTAATTCTAGCTGATTTGATCTGAGGCCAGAAAAGAGAGATGGAGCAGCTCACATAAAAATGCAATCTCATACAGTATTATTTCATCCCTGGCAGTTCTTTTGCCTTCTTGTCTTACCTAGCTGTATGTGGAGGATAACTGACTCCTCTCTGACTGTATCAACTTGTATTTGAAGTCTTGGAAAGATGGCTCTGGCTCAAGGGCATATGAATCTTGCTTGATTGTGGTTGCCTGTACCACCCAGGAGCAGAAGCAGATAGGCAATCAGTCATACTGTGCTGAATAAATTCACGAGAGAACTCGGCAGAGAAAAGGAGCTAAAGGTTAGTTGATCTAAACAATCTCAAACTAACACATATACCACCTTCCCCCCTACGATCAGATCGGAATCAGCTCTTCTGAAGCATGGGAATGCTTTCCAGTAACTCACTTGAGCAACAGTGAAAAGAATTCCCATGGGAATAATCAGCTAAAGCAACCATGATTTTGGCCATTTAAAAATACTGGGCCAAATTCTGCAAATCTTACATCTGTATTCTGCTAAATTTCTACTGGCATCAAAAGGAATAATCCTTTGACAGTGACTGTATGGAGCTGCTGGACTAAGTATTTGTGAATCTGTTTACCAGTTGACTGCAAGAGCACCAGCAGCACTTGTCTGCCACAGGAATGAGCAAGAAGCCTTGACTAGTGTTTGCGAAGTAAAAAAAGTCACGTAAAGTGAATAGACAGAAGGAATTTATTGTGCCCGAGAGTCATAGTTGAACTGACAGACAAGAACTGGGGAAATAAATAGGACTGCATGATTTGTCCATAAGACCTAAAGCTTAAAAAGAGGGTCTGGCAGCATTTTTAAGCATTTTAGGACACTTGGAAGATATGTAGTTTTCCTCATGTTCACTGTAATCTAGAAAGCTTTCTCCAGACTCCCTCCTCCTTCAATGCTGCCTGTATGGACTGCTCTGTTGATAGGAAGAGCAAGCACCAGATGATAGCCAGACAGAAAGGGAGGCTTCATATAGCTCTTAGAACTAGCTCTGGTTGCTCCAGCTGAAGTACAGGATGGGCCTTTTTTTTTTCTTGTTTGTTATGAAACAGCGAGGGTAGATAGGGACTGACTACGTGCATGGGAAATTTAATCTGAAATAATAGAAGGGAGAGAGGAAGAACTCACTAGAGTGTAATGCTGCACGAACTGTGGGAATGCTCTTCTCCAAGTGTCTTCATCTGGTGGTGGGCTTAGACTACAGCTACTTCCCCTTCTTTCTTTGGCGCTGTTCTGTATATGAAGGGAGTTCATATTCCCTGGAGCAACTTAGTTCATTTACTGGCTTCTTCATTGTTGTAAGGAAAAAACCTGTAGATTAGTTGATTTTTTAAATATATTCTTTTAATTGACTCCTACAATTACAAGTGTTCTAGGTTTAAGGGTATCCCTTCTTCTTTGTTTAGTGAGTTCTCTAAAGGATGAACTAATTATATTGCAGCAACTTCAAGCCATGTGTATGCCCTGGACATATCTTAAACATTTGGTGAAAGGTGTAACATGTGGCTAGGTGGTAGTTGGTCATAAATAATCCTTTACTGCATTAAGTTAGGATTCAAACATGCAGCTCTGTCCTCTTGTTTTCTCTCCCTGTTCTTGTATGAAGATGGTGTCTGTGTTTTTTATTGGGGGCGGTGCCTGACAGGGGTCAGGGCACTGCACTGAACACTGAAGCAAGCAAGATAATTTCCACAGTTGTTATCTGAGTAAAAATGAGGTTTTGTTGGACCTTCCCTCAAGCAACCTCATGCAACAATTGCTTTGTTCTTTGTGGCTTTCCTATTTGATGTACTTTCCCTTCCATTAGCCCCCTTTCACCAGCCCACCAGTTTGTCGTGTGTGTGAATGTCAAGTGGATTTAAAAATGAATCAGAACATTATTTCAGTCACCTTCAGATATCTGTATCTGTCTCTGTACTTGTCCTCTAGAATGCTGTCTGTAGTTACTTGGTATGGGCTAAGCTGGACTAATTTAGTAACAGTTAAGCGTCAAGTGAATTACTGGAACTTGTTCAGTTCCTCAGCCAGATTTGAGACTTCTCACATCTCTTTCCTTAGTTGTAACAACTCATATGTTTAGTACCTCATCCCACACCATATTAACAATCAATGCCAGGATTTGGGAGGCCTTGCAAGAGTATTCATTCCTCATTTGGTCTCAAATTAGGCCCAAATGCAAACTTTATGAAAACAAACATTTCATTTTCCAATAAATTAATATTTGTGGTTCATTGAATTTTCAAGCTTTTGAAGATATTTTATACTAAATTTTATATTAAATTTATTGTTACATTAAAAATTAAAAGTAAATATATTTTGAAATTTAAATATTGAATACAAATATAGAGAGTTGAAGGAGTTAAACCTTTCAGGTTTTTTACTATTTGTATTCTCAACCCAATAGTTTTCCAAGGTGAACATGAATTTGTAAAAATGTTTTGGTCCACCTGAGACTACTTTCTTCAATTTCAGCAGTCTCAACTACCAAATGTCATCTTCAGCTGCATGAGCAGGATTCTTTACTGTAGTGAAATAATAAAATGTTGTGGCTTCAATTAGCTCTTCTGGCTTATTCAGTGAACATGGATTTACTCAAAGGGCTCTGGAAGCTCAGAGAACTCAAACACCATCTTTCCATCTAACTAGCAATAGACAACATGATATACACCTTCACCTATCATATGTTGTAGTTACAGCTGGAAATATTCCCAGGAAATAAAGGCAAAAATGCAGGATTGAATAGAGCCTGTGTTTGTTCAGAGACTTTCTTGCTGTCTAGTGAGTAGCAGTTTCATGTAGTTCAAGGTGCACATGGTAAGTTTGCTGTTTCTTGCTATATTTGGTGACATGTTTAGTCACCTGCTGGAGATTTGTACTGCCACTTATGAGTGGATTTAAGAGTGACTGTGGCTCTGGAAGTGCCTTCGGGAGAAACTATGTGGTTAGGAGTGGGTATAACTTTAGGGATGGCTTTAGAAATGGATGTGGCCTTTGGGGATGGTTTGGGAGGCCCTAGGGATACATTTGGGGAAGCATCTGGGGCTGGGAAAGAGCGTGGGCTTGGTAATAAAGCATTATGAGTGCATTTGGAAGATGATGTGGTCTTGGGAGGGGTATAAGGAGTGGGCAGAGTCTTTGGAAAAAATGCGTTCCTTTGTGTGTTCTTGGAGGTAGTCTTTGGACTGACTTTGGCTGTAGGTTTGAGAACTTGTCTTGCCTTTTGTGTGTGTTAGGACTGGCAATTAGGCTCTGCTGGAAGGTCTTTTTTTGGTCTGCCTTCATCTGATACTTCCATGGCGTCTTGCACCCACTGGAGGTCAGTCCTCACATAGATCTTGTGGTGTTTTCCAGTAAGGAGCCTGCAGAAGAGAAGCAAAGCCAGGCAGCCATTATACTTCAGTTTTCTAACCCCAGATTCACTGTAAATGTTACAATGAGGCCTTTTAAACTTGTCATACACATTCCACACAAAACAAGACAGCAATACTAACTGCTCATACCCTGCACGAGTAAATTATATACGAGTATATATAGTTATACTCACATGCAGTGTATGAATAGTTGGTGTCGCTACCTAAAACTGTGAACCACTCTGGAGTCTCATATACAGTAAACAGCAGGTGAGCAGCTGGTAAAAGAGTTACTAAGCTAAAGGATAGAAGTACCTGACATAAAGCATCACCTCTGCTAAGAAAATAGGTATGTTTGTAGAGCAGCACTAAGTACCACTAGTGGGAACATCTCAAAATGTTCTCCAAAGATAGATCAATGGTTACAGAGGATGAAAACTGTGCTCCCTTTTTCTCAAAGTGCATAAACTGCAGTGATTTTATTTTGGGTGCCAACTTCCAGTACCCAATGTACAGCACCCATAAATTCTGTTCATACAGCAGCTCTAAAAATGAAGGTTAATTTATCTTCAGGTAGGCAACCAAAAATAGAAGCCACCCCCTTTACTCCCTGGTACGTGTTGGAAGGCTGACAGCTTTGTAGTAACGGCTAGTGAAGTGATGGCGATCCCAGCCATTACTTCTCTCTTCCCCACACAAATGTGTTCTGCAGAGGGAATGCACTGAGGATTTACTATGATGGAGATGACAGCCTAAAAGTCTGGGCAGCTCTTATCAAGAAGTTCGTAGTATCTGTGAGCACGTTCTCAACTCGTGCTGCAGGAACCAGCCTTCTAAGTGAAACCAGAAAATGCCATGAGCACCACGGTCTACATCTTTAATTTCATTTATTTCCTTTTTCACCTCATGCCATTCACTTTTCTTATCCTTTTTTGCCTTTTCTTCCTCTGTCTTTTCCTCACACTTTGCCACTACTGTTCTGGCTTGTTCCCTCTCCATTTATTCTTTTCATGACAGGACCAGTGCATTCCCCCTCCTTTTACTCCTTGCATTCTTTTCCCTCATGGAAGGTATGGCTGCCTGCTCTGCCTTTAACATTGGCTTTTTAGAAAAAAACCAAACATTTTTTCAACCAACAGCAAATTCCTTGAAAAGTATCCTTACAACATGGCCTCCAAGCCATGTTTTTTGTCTCTCTTTCACTTTGTTTTTGGTAAAATCTCTCTTCTTTAGCATGTTAGTCAACAGAACTATTAGCTAACTCGATTACTCCACTAAGCCTTGTCACTTCTGCATGTTCCTTGTACTCAACAACAAAAAAATCCCAGGGGGTTTTTCCACAGACTTTCTCCTGTATGGGTCTCTCCCCACATGGGAATGTTTCATAGCAAATTATCCCTCACAGAAGACGTAAGTACTTGGCTCTGGAAAACTACTAACAGTGCTGGAGACCAGGAATATCAGATACACAACTACTCCCCATGAAATTGCTGAGAATAAGCAGCAGGAAAAACAGTGGCAGTAACCTCAGGGCATGTATGGGTCAGTTCACTGAAGTTAGGGGCGTGCTTGGTTTTGGCTTTCCCTTGTATTGTATGTATTTTTTGTGCTTTAATCTTTGCATTTTGATGGGTTAGCATAAGGCTACATGTAATCAGTTTGCACCTGTGATTTTTGTGCTCTTAAGACTATACAAAGGTTTCTCTTGCATTTGTGATAATGCGCATCATGTGAAAACTTCAGCACCAGGCATGGTCTGTGGATTCAAGGCTATATCACGTCACCACTGTAAATAATGAGTAACAGCAGTCTTAAGGTTTTAACTCTACAAAGTCAAGAATAAGACTTAAATCACTTGTACTCCTTTGTCTCGAATGCTGTTTTCTTTCCTCTATGCTCACGCTTCTATTTATCAGCAAGGTAAGAGCGCAATAAAATGGTAAGATACATTGTCAGAGGGCTGACAGACCGATAAATGAGGATACTAGAAGATTAGGTCTATATAGATTAGAGAAGGGCAAATAAGGGGTGAAATAGAAGCATGCACAGCAGAAAGGGAAGGACTGTATCTGAATCTCACACGGGAATCTTCATAAAATGTCATTAACCCATGCAGTTTATTGCCCTAAGGCATCAGTGAGATACAAAGGCATTACCCATATATATGCCTTCAAGATTTCATAGTTACAGGAGAGCAAATAAGGGATTTCTAAGGCACAGAATCTCTCCTTGCATTAAGGGGGAAGCCCCTCACTAAGGCAAATCTTTCATGCAGACAAGCTATACTGTAACTCCCTTCACCCTTTCTTGCTGGCTTGATTGCATGGATCGACTCTGGCTGAGAATGAATCCTGAACTCATCAGGCTGCAGGTGCAATGTGGTTGGGAATTCCTGTCTTTCTGTTGGCTTGCAGATTTGCATCTGTCTTTGGGTGCAGTGAAGATACCAAGCTGAAAGGTGTCCAGAATTGCTGTGGTGTGGAGTTTTATTGCTAGTGGCTTCTGTGTTGAGGCAGAGAAGAAAGTCATTAACACTAGCCTTCTTGCATGGCATTTATTTATTGTTGTTCAGTTGTAAGGTCCTGGTTTTGCAAAGAAAAGGTAGTGAAGTAGTAAGAAAGGGTTACATGGGTATAAAATTTGAATTCTGGTGACAGAGAACCACATCTTTCCTGTCCATTACCTGTTAGTAGCCCCCCTGTGAAGCCTTTCATGCTTAAACCCTGTTGTGGCTGAAGTTCTCCGAATTTTTATTTTAACCTGTTTAAATTTAGCTACATTTCTGCTGTACTGTGCTGTCTACGTTTTGAACATCATACATAAAGAGCCTCATAGAATCACAGAATGATACTTTCTGACCAGCAGACTACTGACAAAGATAACTTGCACCAAAGGGCAGCTAGATTGGCCAATGGAAATGGGATTGAGGTGCCCCAATCACAGTGGCTGTGTAACTAACTCAGCAGTTACTCTCAATGGTGTCTTTAGAATCAGCTCTGCAAGGGGTGCCACACATCCTTTCTTTGGGGTGGAACTTGTCAAAAGGTTAATGCTTTCTCTTGACCTCCAGTGAGCCTGGGCTGAGACACAAAGTGCTTGGACTGGCTGAGGGTAAGCACAGTAGACATGCTCACACACTTTATGAATACTGCTTTTGAGTAGGGGCTGTTAGGCAGCCACAGGGACATCTGTGGGGCTTCAAAGCAAAACACGTTTTAGAGAGTTTGCAGATATATTCATGTAATTCCAGACCATCAACAGGAGTCCTGAGATCTCTTAAATGATTTTTGAGATGGGGGAAAAAATCTCCCACCCAGCTATAGTTCTACTAAAATCTTTAGCTGTAACCACAAAGCATCTTCCAAGATTTTCTTTGAATGGTATCTGTTTCATACGGTTGTAGTTTTTTAAAGACTCAATTTAGACATTCTTGAAAATTTCATTCACCTCAAGTAGTCACAATAGGGAGGATTCAGCCAGTTTGAGTTTAAAAAGTGAAGTTTACCCCAGCTATTTTTCTCCAGTTGGATGATTTTTCATTTAAAATGTTAAATCTGTGCCCATAAAACATATGCCTTTGAGGGAATTTTTATAATCATATTACTAATTTTTTCTAGCATAATAAATATCTAGGAATGGAAATCTGCAATATTTTGCTGATTTAGTTGCTTAACTTGATTGGTATAATTACAGTAGGTCCTTCTGAGCAGACAGGGTCTCCCTCATGAGAGATACTCATGCTAGAACCTGCCAGCACTTCATGAAAAGCAACTAGGTGAATTGGCAACAGGTAAGCATGACAATTCCTGCTCAGGTGTGTTTATGGAAAGGGTTAGGATGATCCTGAAGACAGGTTGGAGCCCTAACAGAGACATTTTCTTAGAATCATAGAATCATAGAATAGTTAGGGTTGGAAAGGACCTTAAGATCATCTAGTTCCAACCCCCCTGCCACGATCAGGGACTCCTCACACTAAACCATGCCACCAAAGGCTCTTTCCAGCCCAGTCTTGAGCACCGCCAGGGATGGAGCATTCACAGTTTCCTTGGGCAGCCTGTGCCAGTGCCTCACCACCCTCACAGTAAAGAACTTCTTCCTTATATCCAATCTAAACTTCCCCTGTTTAAGTTTAAAACCATTACTCCTTGGTCCTATTACTACAGTCCCTGATGAAATGAGTGGTTTTGTATGCAACAAGAGCTATCTAAGAATACTTTTAAAATTTTATTCTGCAGTTGATACTCTTCTCTAGGATGAAATTTAAAAATAAAGTGTTCGCAAGGACTTGCATTGACTTTCAAGGGATAACAATACAAAATTCAATTCCAAAATCCTCCTAATCTCCATACACACATATCTATGTTGTTTTAACTACCTACACTGCCAAAAACTTCATACCCTCACTTGAATTGGAGATCACTATCTGGCCAGGTTATGAATCAGCATACTGGGACATGTAACATTGGCTGGGACAACCAAAAACCAGTATGTTCCTAAGACCATTAGGTTCCCTTGCACTTCTTCATCACTTGTATCAATGATACAATGCAGTATTTCCCTCCCTCCCTGCTCTAAAATGTAGAAAAGTTCCAACAACTCACCTGAATTACCAAATATAAAAATTATTCATCTTTTACAAAGTATTTTGTATATTTTATGTATTTTTATGTATATATACACTGCAGTTTTTACAGCATTAGTGAAGTATTTTTCTGTTTAGAGATTGCAATTTTTTGTAACCTTAACATTCTTAGGATAAAAAAAATAATAAAAAGGGTGGGGAAGGCACTGGAGTGAGTTTTTATTCCTGTTTCTGTAAAAATGGTCTCTGCCACCAAGGCTGAGTATCCGCATTAAAGCAAATAATATGATGCAAATGAAAAAAGAACCATATGTGGAAACTGGGAAATAGTTCCTATCTGCTTTTAAAATATATCAAAGGAAGCATACCTGTATACGTTGTGGTAAAGAGAGGCCTGAATCTGCAGGGACAATCTGTATTCGTTGTGGTGTCCCATCCATTAGTGTTTGTGAAACTGCTTCCTGGGAATGGGCAATCTAGAAAGAAGAAACAAATAGAATGGATTGACAACATACACAGTGCCTTAAGGATGGATACACTACTTTAATGGTTGAAACCTTCAGGTTCCACCAACTTCTGATTACTTTGCACAAGGCTACGGAAACTCTTGACGCTCTTACTGTATAAGGTACGCAAATGATTGTAATCTAATTTAACAGCTTAATGTTGCTAGTTTGAAATTTCTGTTTATTTCACTGTTTAAACCCATTTTGAAATACCTTCCAATTTGAAATTTAGAAACATGTTAAGTAAAACAATTCACTGTTGACAAGTCCATGCAAGTCAATCAGACTGAATATTTATTACTGTTGATGTTCATGAGACACAATACCTTTCATCATAGCTGTGCCACATTTACAATTAAATACTTTTACCTTAATGGCTTACTCAAAGTGACAAAAGAATTTCTGATGTGGAAATACAGCAATTGGCTTTTTCTGTTCTGCTTTTCTGTTAAACAGCAAAACCAGAGCAACACAATTCTATACTGGGAAACTATCAAGAAAGTTAAGAGAACATTAATGAAATTCATTAAATTGGCAACCTGTGTATCTTAAACCAAACTTATATCTCTGTATGAGCACTCTCAGACACTATTTGTGGAAGTGTTTTAAATATTATATTTCAAAAATTCTTCATATGCTATAGCCAAAGGTATAATGAGGTATAATTACATTATTTGTCAATAGAAGTTAGGAAATACAGATGCTGTTTGCAGAGGCTTGATCAGAAAGGACAAACGCCTTGTATTACAAAGGGAGTTTGTCTTCACCGAACTTAGAGATACCTTCAAACTGAAATTTTTGTCCAAATTCCGGAGTAACTCCCTCAGTTTTTTGCAATTCAAAAACTCTGGAACATCCCATAATTTTATATTAATAATAATTTCCAATATTTACACCATCATAAAAATGCTCCTTTTCACCTGTCCATCAGTTGCCCCTTCAAATTAATATAGAAAAATAAATTATCTCTCTGTATCACAGTAAGGGTACTGTTCCATAACAGGTTGAGAGTTTTTCTGTTCCTCCTGGATCAGCTTCCTGATTTTGCAACCGTGTCACCATGTAAATGCTAGTACCAGCAGAAAAATGCAGGCAAGAACATGCAAGTGGAGATGAGTATGATAAGAGGAAAGAGTGGTGGGTAAGACTTCCCCTTGCAGCAGAAATACAAGCTCACATCAGTCTAAGCTGATTCTGACATTTCACCCCAAAAGGCATTACTTGTGGTACCAGTCTCAGCTTGGTAGGTAAAACTGGTTGTTAGTCATTCAGTGATCTGGAATAGGACACTGGTTCAGGTTAAAAAGCAGCCCAGCAAACAGACAAACAGGCTATTCTTAGCATAGCTGAAACCTTCAATCCCAATCTCCACAATGCTCAGAAGCAGACGCATCAGAGCAAATGAGAGAGCGGGATTAAGCTGCTGCAGGGATCACTCAAGCTGCCAGCACCATCAAAAGCAATGCTTGTCAAACCACTGCTCAAGCCATCTTCAAACACTGCTTTCTAAAAATACCCGATTTTTCATGAGCATGAATACTTTCCATATTCAAACAATTTAACCACTTCTTTGCTTAAGTAAAGGATAAAAAAGTGTTCATTATACAGCAAAATTTACAGTTTGGAAGATACTTTCAAGCATTAAAATTGCGCACCAGCCTTTCAAATGACATGTACAGGTGGTGATTTACAGGCAATTGGAGTTTTGTGTGAATTTATCTTTGCTTTGCCAAATAAGGCACATATTGCAGGACTGTTTTACGGTTGCTCCCTTAAAATGTTATGATCCACACGTTGTGCAAGGTAAAACTGCTCTTCAACGCCACAAAGTATCAGCTTGACAGTTTTACTTCTATACAGGACAACAGAATACAGGGAGTTTTTATTGCACTTGAAAAAAATACTGGTAAGAACAAACATGGTATTTGTTAAAAATTGTGTTTTGTATGCGTATTACAGACTCTTTCAACAAATGCACAGCTTTTGCCTGTTACTGCAGATCCTGTGGAAACAAAACACTGGTTTTGGGTACTTAAGGTACCCAACCACAGTTTAAAGAAAGAAGATTGCTGAGGGCTCTTGGTAGGCAACTTCCCTACCTGAATCAAGGAATGGGATCTTGATACAGAAATATGAATTATTTCACACTTGGCAAAAGATAACTAGCAGTTGGCCGAATTAAAGAGAAACACTGTGCAATGCTCCATACAGGCAAGGCTATAAATTCTTTCTTTAGTAGGTTTTGCTTTCATGCTGTAAAGCCCTAAATGAACAAAACCAAATGTTTGTGAACATCATCATAAAATTGTTTGTGATAAGTTTGTGTTTTAAAATGTTTCACAAACAATAATTAATATTATGAAGAAACCAAGACCTATGTCAAAGAACATTTATGACCATTATGTCAACGAGACACAAAAGCACTTTCCATTCTCCTCAGAATGGGAACACTTCTCTTCTTCCTTGCATACTCTGCTCACGTCAATTTTTCCTGTAAATTCAATTAAAATCATTTCAACAATCAAGAGAATAACAACTGCTAGCAAAACCACTGCTGAAGTTCCATACACCTTAAACTATCATTTTTAATGCTTACATCAAGTAGGAACAACACCAAGCAATCACAGCCAGTAGGTCATAGGTAGGTAGGAATGTAAGCTGTTACATGAAGGCCCCCCCACTTTCCTTGCTGACTCTACTTTTCAGGCAGTGCACTCACACATGGCATGCACCTTTGACAGTAATTCTGGTTTACAGAGTCCCACCTTGCACTGCCCTGAGTGATGCTTTTCAGTCCTTCTAAGCAAGAGCCAGGTTGGACTGCACCTTGTACTAGATAAGGGAACTGACCCCAACTAGGAGGGAGAAGATTTTCTTCCACTATCCTGTAATTCTTTTTCTCCCCCCAGTTTTGTCCACCACACAATGACACACAGAGCTTACATGAGCAAGACTAGCAGAGCATGAGAGTTAGCTAAGTGAGGGCTGCGGAATGCTTAAGCTGCCTGCACTGCTGCCAAATAAGATATGATGGTCTCAGGCTCAGTAAAATCTTGCTATAGGACGAATCCTAATCTACACTGCTGACAGAACAATATCCATGAAAACCATAAGGCTGAAGTTTTCCCATGAACAGAAACACCCAACAGCTCTCTGTAGTGTTGCACCTCCACTCCCTC